>PVKU01002152.1:0-244958 GCA_004027475.1 Anoura caudifer | reverse complement strand
ATATTCAATACTTCCCTATGACTACTTATTTTTTAAGTAAATGGAATAAACTCTTCAATCAAAAAAATAGATTGACAAAATATATTTAAAAACAAAAACAAAAACAGAATGCACTCTGTTGTCCACAAAATAGTCACTTTAGATCTAAGGATACACATTAAAGTGAAAGAATGAAAAAGATATCACATGCAAATAATAACCAAAAGATAGCAAGGGACATAATGTTATCAAACAATTTCAGTATGGGTCAAAAACTGTTGTAAGAAAGAAAAAATGACATTATATAATGAAAAAGTAATAGTAAATGATTTTTTCCTAAAATATACAAGTGGCCATAATCACATAAAAAGATGTTCAACGTAACTAATCCTTAGGAAATTGCAAATCAAAACCATAAGATACCACTTCATGCACATTAGGGCAGCTATTACCAAGAGAACAGAAAATAACAAGTGTTGACAAGGATACAGAAAAACTGGAAACTTGTACACTGCTGATGGGAATGCAAATGGTGCAGTTATGGAAAAACAGTATTACAGTTTCTCAATATTTAAAAATAAAATTGCCACAGGATTCAGCAATTACAACTTTGGGCATGTTGCTCAAACAATTAAAAGCAGGGATTTCAACAATTATTTCTACACCCATGTTCACAGCAGCATTGTTCACAATAGCTAAAAATGAGGAAGTAACCTCATTGCCTACAGATGGATAAATGGAAAAACAAAAAGCAATATACACCTGCAATGGAACATTATTCATAATTAAAGAGGAAGAAAATTCTGACATAATATAACATCTATGAATTTTGAAGACAGTAGTAATTGAAATAAGCCCATCACAGAAAGACAAATATTGTATGAGTCCACTTATACAAGTCACCCCAAACAGTCAAATGCATAGAGATAGGAAGTATCCATCTGTATGTGGTTGCCAGGGACAGAGGGTAGGAGGAACTGCGTGGTTACCATTTAATGGGAATACAGTTCCAGTTTGGGATAAAAGAGGTTCTGGAGATGGATGGTGGTGACGGTTGCACAATAATGTGAATGTGCTTTATGCCAATGAATTGTACAATTAAAAAATGGCTAAAATGGTAAACTTTATGTTAAGTATATTTGCCATAATTTTGAAAACATATATAATAGCAACATTATATATTAAAGGACATAAAATGTTTTAGTGTCCAAAGAAAGAGAACCACAAAACTTTACTGGATGATTTATAAGACCACTTGAAGGACATAGGGAATCACTAAATTTCTTTGAAGCAGGATTCAATATCATAACAATGTCCATTTTCCAAGATGAATCTAAAAGTTAAAGTAAGTCCAGTGAGAATCCTAGCAGAACTCCTTTTTAAACTGATAAAATGACCTGAATGTTCATATTAAAAGTAATTATATAAATTAAATTATTTAAAAAATAATGATGGATGCCAAATATTGAAAGGTAGTCTATATCTATCCTAATAAGAGTATATCAATAAAAAATGAGAAACAAAACTGTATTTCAAAGAAGAAAGTTCTATGCACACAAACACTTACAGACAAGTTGTTTATACTTTGACCTACAATATGTTATTATACCTTCTCTCTGTAAAGAAGCACCTTCCCATGAGACATCTTTATGATCTCTACAGTACCAAAGCCTATAGTCCATTTTTCCACTACCCTCCATCACTTCATAGCAACATTTAAATCCATCAACCATCCAATCTTCCCAGAAAAGCACTTATTTGACTCCTGCAACAACACGCTCCTGTTTTTATCCCCCAACACTTGCCACTTATCCATTTTCTTTATTAGTTTCTTCTTAGGCTTACCTCTAAACTATGGAGTTGCCCCAGACCTTGGCCCTGGCCCACATTTTTACTCTACATATCACTATTTCTAGTGATATCACCCAATGCCTTATTTTATCATACAAAATTTTAATCAGCCCTGGCTGGTGTAGCTCAGTGGATTGAGTGTGGGCCTGTGAACCAAAGGATCGCGGTTCAATTCCCAGTCAGGGCACATGCCTGGGTTGCAGGCCAGTTCCTGGCAGGGGACACACAAGAGGCAACCACACATTGATGTTTCTCTCCCTCTCTCCTTCCCTTCCCCTCTAAAGATAAAATAAATAAAATATATTTTAAAAAATTAATCAGATGTATATATTACTACTAAAAAGAATTCATTCACAAGCTATTTTTAAAAAAATTTCTAAGTAGACAGTTGAAGGTATCACCGAATCTTTCCAGAAGCCATTTTCTCCCTCTCTATGTATGTTTTCCTTATGCATCATCAACAGTTACCTACAGTGCCTATAACTTCTTAATATTGACCATTAAATCCATGCCATTCACTATTTCCTGCATTGTTTCCTGATTCTCCCATAAGAAGATTCTGTGTTAAGTAGAGTACATATTTTGATCAAATATCTTACATTTTTCAAAACCGGGTTTCTTATTAAGATGCTTTTGTCAACCTATGCAGACAGTTGCAAGCTCAGTGCAGTCTATGAACAAGCAGAATCTAAAACTGACCTTTAGATGCTGAGAAATCTCATCCTCTGATGGCTTGTTTGAAATGAAAACTATTTAGCTCCATCGCAGGCCTTAGGCATCTCCATGGTCAGGGCAGTCTCAGCATCTTTTAACAAGCTCTCCAGGTGATTCACTGTATGCTAAAGTTTGATGTGCATTTGCCTAAATCAGTGATCCTCAAAGAATGGCAATACCACCTCTGAGATCATAGGAATACAAATAATTCAGCCTCACAAGAGAACTCCTGAGTTTTTAGGGAACGGCTGAGCAATCTCTGTTTTCACATGCTTCCAGCTGATTCCTGTGCACACTAAATTTGAGAACCTCAGTCACAGAAATTACATCCTAGAGTGACACAGTTCTGGAACTGCTAAAATGATGCATCTCAGATCAAGGAATTTGGTAGACAAGTGGCTTAGTGTCTTTGGAGTCAGTATATCTGGATTTTAATTTCCAATTATCTACTTACTAGATTTATCACATATAAAATTGGTATAATATTTTATAGCTATAAACCCAACAACTAATGTCTGGGACATAATGGTCACTTTGATTATATTCCTCTGTGTTTGCTATTCACCAAATCATGGTTTAGTCTCGAAAGCATTCCACTCGGTCAAAGAATATTTCACACCCTTCTTTGTATCCAAAACACCTAGCGCAGCACACAGCAACTGTTAACAAGTATTTGGATTGAAGCACTATGCTCAGCTTTATGCTTTATTAGGTAAGCATAGAGTCTTTAATATTGATGGATGCATCCCAGCCATGTGAGAACTAGAGGATGAACTCTGTTCTGCCTCCGAAATCCAAAAACACATTCCAGGAGTGTAGTTGCCAATTCATTTCAGGAGCACTATGTTTGTTGCTTAAAGTGAAACAGGTCACATGGAAAAGGACAAGCTTTTACTTTTATGTGGTATGTGAAGCAAAAAAACAATAAATGGACAAATGAAAAAAACAAATTCATAGACACAAATAGTATAGTGGTCACCAGACGTGAAGGGGGTTAGGTAAAGGATGAAGAGGGTAGAGTAGCTCAAATACACGGTGACTGCAGACTACACACAATGCAATAGACAGATAGTGTAACATAAACTGTACACCAAAACTTATATAATATTCTTAGCCAACGTTACCCCAATAAATTTAATTTATTTTAAAAAAGTATCTCGGTGGATGCAAACTGGATCAACAGCCCTAAATTTCTGGAGTTGGTTCGCCACCAACATGAGTTGCCAACAAGCCAATTAATCATCTTTGAGCTTGATTGCAGTAATGAGAGAACAGCAAACACAATCTGCTAAGTCTTTCCAAAGTTGTAATATTTTATGTAGCAAACTTACCTCACACCTATAAGGGGGGCAAGGATTGTAGTCATTTGACATTGTGTCTGCAATGTCCAGCACAGGTTTGGGTACATAATGCATCCACTTATATTGATTACACATATGAATGTAACAAACTAAGAAATGATTATTGTTCCTTTTATACTATTGAATCTTTATATTTACCCTGCAGTTACTCTCAGATCTTTAGTTTCTAATTATCAGTACTCTTGTATCAATAGATATAGCTAATTTTGTAGCAAGATGTGATACAAAACTAAATTGAAAACAGACTATCCAAGTCTAATATGGAATATTCATTGTAGAGAGATAGAAAATAATAAACAGCAGCCTGGTCTGCCTATATTAATAATTGTTTGATTTAAAGTAAGTCTTTCACTGTCTTGGGCATCAAACAGAAGTACAAGTGGATGCACAAATAATGCCATCAGGCATTGTTAGATGCAGCAATAATGTCACAAAATCCATCCCCATTTTCTACCTACTAGGTAAATCACAGCCTGGCTTGGTTCACAGAAAAACAGGGATGATATTATCAAGTTGAATATGATATTTGTGAGTCTTCTAAAAATGTAGGTGAAAACTGTCATAAACTCTTTATTCTATATAACTTTAACTTCTGTAACCATGCATTTCAAATTTGAAGAATAACAATACTATACGTAATTATTCCTGAGTCCTGTCATTGAATTAGGAAAAGTAGTTCCTCTGAGACAGTTTCATAAGACTTGTCTAAACTTGTAATAACATAGATGTTTTGCGGCCTAAATATGACCTCAGACTGTTACTAACATAGATATCAATTTAAAAGGTGGGGCAAAAGTAGATTTACAGTTTTATGTGACAGCGTTTATTCTTGTATTATTATTTATGATTATGTTATTTACCATATGAACTACTGTAAAGATGACAAACATGGCAGGAATCCAAAATAGAGAAAAGTTTTTGATGGTGTTAAATGTTAAGGATGCTAAGGACCATATCTATTTTAATCATTTCCTGGGTTAAAAAAATGATTTCAGCCAGGAAAAGCTTAAATATGAAAGAAGAAGGAAACTTCATTCCTGGCTCACTGTTTAAGTTGAACATTGTAAGTTTAATTTGCTTTCTTTTCTAGTGATCAAAGGTTGCAATTGTCCAGGAGTCAAATAAAATTCCAAACAAAGGTTAAGAAAATACTAAAGCCCACCAACTTATACCACACACAAAAATAAATTCAAGGTGGATAAAAGATTTAAATATAAGCCATGACACCATTCAAGTCCTAGAGGAGAACATAGGCAGGAAAATCTCAGATATTTCATGCAGCAACATTTTTACTGCTATGTCCCCTAAAGCAAGGGACATAAAGGAAAGAATAAATAAATGGGATCTCATCAAAATAAAAAGCTTCTGCATGGCTAAAGAAAACAGTATTAAAATAAAAAGAGAACCAACTGTATGGGAAAACATATTTGCCAATGATACCTCAGACAAGGGTTTAATCTCCAAAATATATAAAGAACTTACATGACTCCACTCTAAGAAGATAAGCAACCCAATTAAAAAATAGGCAAAGGACTTGAACAGACACTTTTCCAAGGAGGTCATACAGAGGATCCAGAGATACATGAAAAAATGCTCAGTATCCCTAGATATCAGATAGATGCGAATTAAAACCACAATGAGATACCACTTCACACCAGTCAGAATAGCCATCATAAACAAAGCAACAAACAAGTGTTGGAGAGGTTGTGGAGAAAAGGGGACCCTAGTGCACTGTTGGTGGGATTGCAGACTGGTATAACCACTATGGAAAGCAGTATGGAATTTTCTAAGAAAACTAAAAATGGATCTACCTTTTGACCCAGCAATTCCACTGCTAGGATTATATCCTAAGAACCCTGAAACACCAGTCCAAACGCACCTTTGCACCCCAATGTTCATAGCAGCACAATTTATTATAGCCAAGTGTTGGAAGCAACCTAGGTGCCCATCAGTAAATGAATGGATCAAGAAACTATGGTGCATTTATACAATGGAATTCTATGCAGCAGAAAGAAAGAAGGAGCTCCTACCCTTCACAACACCATGGATGGAACTGGAGAGCATTATGCTAAGCAAAATAAGCCAGGAGGTGAAAGACAAATGCCATATGATATCACCTTTAACAGGAACCTAATCAACAAAACAAACAAGCCAAATATAATCAAAGACACTGAAATTGAGAGCAGGCTGACAGTCACCAGAGGGGAGAGGGGAGGGAATTTCAGGGGAAAAGTGGAAGGGTTTACAGGAACAAGTATAAAGGACACATGGATAAAAACTAGGGGGGTGGAAATTGGAGGGAGATGGGGAGGACTGGGGTGGTGGGCTGGGATGGGAGTAATAGACAGAAAACTGTTCAAGAACAACTGAAATAAATTTTAAAAAATAAATAAAAATAAAAAAATAAAAAAATACTAAAGCCATTGGCAAAGGAGGACTGCTTGAAAAGAACAAGTGGTGATATAGCTACAAGCCAAGTCCAAAGCCAGGATCAGTAACTGTTTCTTCATGAAACAGCTGAACTTTAGATACTGTTGAACATCTGGGGGAAATTTTGGCAATTAATCAGATCTCCTTGATTTAACTAACTGCATGTCTACACCACCACCACAAAATCGCAAGCCAAAAACCTTCCCAATAGGTCAGTATTGGGTCAGACCTGGAAATCCCTTTCTTTCCTCCAAACCAAGTGCCATTTCTCAGAAAGGCTCACTAGAGGGAACATCTGTAGCTAAGAATTCATCTCTTTTAGTAGAAAGACCTTTGGTTTCTCAGGAGTAGAAACCAATATTGAAATAGAAACAGACACATTCGATGTAGCTCAAAACAATATTTTGTAAACATTTATATGTTGAACGTCTATTACTTACTAACTCTAAAAATAAAAGCTCCTAACTTTAAAAGTTAAGCATTTGCTTTGTTATAGAAATTTTTAACTCTGACTTTTAAATATTAGGTATGGAGGTATAGCCACTTATTTCAATTTTAAAGATAGCATGTATGTAGGTAAGAATATATATTTCTAATTCCTTCTTTACATACAAAAATAATATTAAAAGGCAGCTATAGCTAAGACACCAATTTCATTACTTTTACTTCAAAAGGAAAAAAAAGCCAAAATTAATGAAATGAGGCAGAACAGGAACTTAATGTGCTTTTAATTATTTTTATTGCTTTTGCCATTAAAATGTTAATAAGTATCATATAGGTATTAAAAAGAAAGGAAGTAACAAATTATATTTCCACTGCAATAATTAATATCCTATGTTCCTTTTAATTGGAAATGCTGAGTGTGTGTATTAAATTTTCTACTACTTTGCAATGTTTGAAACCAAGTCTAACACTATACATGCTATACTATACATGCACACTACACAATGAAAAAAAAGGCAACCAAGATTTAGACTTTTTAAAAATCTGCAGTAAGGTAGCATCCTGGCTATTTTTCAGAAACCAGCTGGGCTAGGAATAATTAAGTAAACCCTAGGTAAGCTACACTTTGTACACACCATGAATCATCCATGCTATGCTTAACGGAGGACTTCTCTGGCTGACGTGTTTTTGTATTTATTAGTAAGGCAATTACTCGCCTCAAAGCCAATCAATGTTTCCATTCATATTGTGAAGACAGTCTTCTTTTTCCCTAGTCTCTGTGAATACAGTAGCCAGTAGTATCTGCAGCAGTTCTCAGAATGTCCCCTCAGTCTGCTAGTTAAAAACAAACTATCCCTCATATACTTTCAAAAGAGGTCTGCTCTAATTGTTCATTTTGCTTGAATTATTAGATTATGGGTAGTTTTAAATCTAAATTAGAAATTTATTTTATTTTGCAGGTCTTACATTTTCATTCTGCAAAAGAAGAGTAATAAAATTCAATTATGAACCTTATGCCTGAGTGGAAGAGGAAAATGGGAGTGACAACCCACCTATCAGGAAGAAATAACCAACTTCATGTCTCTCTCACTCTTATAAAATCATCACTTCTTTGGCTATATGATATACACTGGCTTATTTTCAGGGGATACTTATTAGCATGATAGCATTCTGAGACTGTGGGATGTTTAATGCAATAGTTGTTTCAAGCCAATAGAAAACTATCTCCTCATAAAATACACTGATATAAAGATTCCATATTAACAGTCACAGTGATGAGCTTATCAACACAGACCTTGTCATTTTTCATTTTGTTAAGCTTTTTGTAAAAGATTTGTGAAGATAAATTTAAGAACAGTCCTTCAAAGAAGAAAAGCTATAAATATTATTTTGGAAAGTCCCTTTCTCAAAAAAAAAAAAAAAAAAAAAAGACCAAAAAAAAACCCAGAAGTGGTGTGATTAGGGAGAAGGCACAGAGAAAGAATAAAACAAAGCAGTAATTCTTTCAGATATAGATTTCTAAAACTTAATCCAAAAATTAACAAAATCTACCAACTACCATATGAACTCCATGAATGCTGAACATTTCCCTTTATGTTTTTCTTTACCAGAAACTTGTCTACACTACATGGTGGCACTGAAGTGAATTTGGGGGATAAAAAAGGAACTATTGCTTTCTCGTTTGAATCATAGCACATAGAACTGGTCCCAGTCTACAGAGACAGACGCCACTATATCCTGATTCCACTTTTCTACCCCTAGAAGCCAGGCAGCACTCAGAAGAGGGCAAACGCCAGCAGTGCCCTCCAAGTTCCTGACCGCTATGATTCTGAGGCACATAAATTCCTATTGAAGAATGGATGCATTAGGAAATATTAGGCTCAACCTATGAAATATTATAATCGTTAAACTGATTTTCCTTACTCTGATTCCATGTTTACCAAGCAACTTCTAGGTATTCATTTGGTTTCCCTGAAATGCCTGTCAACGGGGACAGATGGCCAGACCATACTCGCCTGAGTCCCACTGGCTGCAGACCATTTTTCTTTTCTTTATCAAGTTACACCTCAGCACTATGGTTTGTTTGCCAGTCTCTGTGCCCTCAACTAATGTGAATCTCCACCAAAGAGATTGATCCAATTAGTGTGAATATAAACACCAAAGTATCTCAAACCTGCACCCAAGCCCAAGGGACAGATCTTGTACCTAGGTGACTCAAGCAAAATAAACGGAATATTACCAGAAATGTGGACAACGAGCCAGTGGACTTCGTTGAGTGGTAGCCTGAACTTGATAGGCACCTGTTTTTCAAACTTTCACAACAGACACACTTCTGGGATTCAGTCAGCCATGCCCAGTGAGATATTTAATAGCAGTACATCCTAATATGCCGTGTGACAATGTTCAGACTCGCAGTAAAAATACATACTTCAATTCGATGCTTACTTCAGCTTGATACCTACATGTGTAATGGTTGCAGGGAAAAATTTTTGGTAATACAACAACAACACTAAATATATTATACCTGTTATCTACTAAGGCTACACTCCCCAAGTTTGGATGCACACTGGTCTGAAGGACACAGAAGCATGACAAGAATATAAGCTGTGGAATAAACTCAAAGGCCACTCACAGAGACGTTATTCTACCTGGACATTTGATGTGTAGAAGTGTTCTATTGAATTAATAAAATAAGATACTGTGTTTCAAAGTAAGTATAGATTAAGTATGGAATAGTAAGAAAAAAGTTATGTTTTAAAGACAAATCATTTAGATCCCAAACATATTCCAAGAAGTAGTTTTTATGAGTTCCTAAGCTTCCTTATAATTATTTAGTAGGAAAGTTTGAAGAATGCTGCTCTAAAGTAAGATCAAAAGAGTTTAAACTGGACAATATAGATTATATATATGCATATATGTATACATTAACACACATATGTATATAGGTGTATAGGCAGCTATTTAGTTTTATGTTATGCAAACTCTACTGTATGAAGGACACTACCAGAAAGGAGTCATTCCTATGGAGGTAAAATTTAGATTAATAAAGGCTTAAACAGCACTAAAGAATATTAGACTAGACATAATAAAAGATCGCATACATATATGGCATTGTTAAAATGGAATAAAGATTTTTTCCAAAAACATTTTGCAACAGAAGGTGATGCTGCCTGTTCTGAATAGTGTAAAAGGAGTTCTATAAGCAAGCAAATGTTTCACCTGAATGGCTGCTTAAAACAGTTAACAGTTCTAGAAATTTTTTATTACACAAACTTATAGGGAAAGCAGTAAATTTTCCTACTATTAGTTTGGAAACACATAGTCTATCTGTGTAATGAATTTTTGGGAACTGCACATTGGTACAGTGCTACAGATTTGTAAGTCCAATTACTATCAAGTTCTTAGCATTGATGAATGTTTTGAAAACTAATGAGTCAATGATGAAGATTAGGTCACTGGCCATCTCATTATGATAAAAAAATCAGTTCTGAAATTCTCATGCCTGTATAATGCACAAAAGCCTCCAAGTGATATCATTCTTACAGGTAAATGGGCTCAAAAGTCAGCACATCTGTCATTCACATAAAGCAGGGGTATCAAACTCATTTTCACTGGGGGCCACACCAGTTTCGTGATTGCCTTCAAAGGGCTGAAATAATTTTAGGACTGTATAAATGTAACTACTCCTTAACAGTTAAGGAGTTGAAACTACCTTTGGCCCTTTGAAGGCAACCACGAAGCTCACGTGGCCCCCGTTGAAAATGAGTATGACATCTCTGACATAAAGGCAGTGATGGAAAACATATGGGAAGAAACAAAATATATTGATACAGTGGCCATATAAATGTTCAGGAGACAAGTATGATACCTGTATATTAGAAGACTGTTCATCCAATATTTAAAGAGGAAAAACAAAATACACCATTAATTTATCAGCTATTGGCAAGTGTAAATTCAGTATGTTATGTTGGTTAGTAAAGCTTAAGGTCAGAATTTTTATGTGTCTAAATTTAACAACATTTTAGTAATGACCTTGAATATTTATTCTGGGATATACTGAAGAGAAGTGGGAAGAGATAAAGAGGCAGAGCCTAATCTGTGATCCTATAAGAAACATTAGCCTCTCCCTTATGGATTGGAGGTAGAAAGATAGGGCAGATCAGCAATGATTATCCAGCCTCCAAGACTGTAAAGTTAATCTGCTTTACCTTCATCTCCTTTAAAAAGAAAAAGGATCTCTGTTAGCTGACTAGAAGGAAAGGACCTCTCTCTTTGCTGGCTAGAATGGAGCACTGGGGAAATCAGAGACAATGTTATTGAGTGTGCAGTGTTTTTCCCCAAAACCTGTATTGTAACACCTGAGAGATATTTTTAGGGTTAAGACAATGGTCTCTGCATCTGATCTGCAGTAGATCATGTGACTTAAGGAAATATTCTCCCAAATATTTTAACAAATTATTCCTTTTGTACCAAAAATATATCAAAACGAGATACTCTTGATTAAACACACTGTTTATCCAGTCTAAGATTTTGACAAGGCCACAAGAACATTGGAGACTTCATAAAGGTGAACATTTTGGCATAGTCCATGGCCATCAAAAGTCTTAGTTTGAAAAATTTCATTTTTATCATTACCTGAACAGGCATTATGGATGTTTGTA
Source organism: Anoura caudifer (assembly GCA_004027475.1). NCBI lineage: Eukaryota > Metazoa > Chordata > Mammalia > Chiroptera > Phyllostomidae > Anoura > Anoura caudifer. Next base: position 233,518 of record PVKU01002152.1, on the reverse strand, counting down.
CCATTGTCTCAGGGAGCTTTACATTTTCCTCAACATTTCATTATGAAAATTGTCAAACACAGAAAAGTTGAGGGAAAGGCACCATGAACAGCCATGTACTCAGCAGCTGGGTTCCAGGACTATCATTTTGCTATGTAAAACATTAACTGTTTGTAGGTCCAATTACATTGAATAAAATGAACAAATCCCCCCAATAAAGCCAGTATTGTTATTTTTCATTTGCATTGATATTCATCCCTTTCAAATTTCAGGGACGTCTGCACTGGCTCTGACCCCGCTCCATGCCTGGTACACTGGGACGGGCTCGACACATTGCTCAGCTTATCCCCATCCTTAATCGCTGCATGAGCGCTGACTATACAGCCCTACATTTTCTGTCATGCCACAGTTAACGAATCCATCTATTAAACTCTCAATTATTCTGGATCACTAACACTTGAATTTGTACCCTGGACAGTTTCAGTAACATTTTAGCCAATTTGCACACACAGAAGCAGGAAGCTTGGATGCGATAGACTGTTACTTCTTACCAGGTTTGTAGCATACCAGTGTAATGTGAATTAAGAAAACTTCCTGACAAGGACTTTCACACTATAATTCCTTTGATATCACAAGCGCATCGAAATTGACTACGTTCTTAATTGTCTTATTCTTGTTTTTTAAAATGTATTGGGGTGATATTGGTTAATTAAATTAAACGTTTCAAGTGTACAATTCTATAACACATCATTTGTATATTTTATTGTGTGTTCACCACCCAAAGCCAAGTCTCCTTATGTCACTACATATTCAATCCCCTTTCTTCAACCTCTTCCAACCTCCCTAGTCCTCTGATAATCATCTGTTGTGTGTCTAAGAAGATTTGTATGGTTGTTTGTTCATTTGTTGCTTTTTGTTTTATATCCCACCTCAGTGAAATCCCAGGGTTCTTGTCCTCTTCCATCTGACTTGTTTCTCTTAGCATGATATTCTCAAGATCCATGATAGTAAAAACAACAGCAAAATGATCATTCAAAATAATAGCCTTTTTATAGAGAAGGGTTTAATAATAAATTTCACTTCCTTCTTCTCTAGCATCTCACTCCCCAAAACCCCTTATCTGCACCCACACCTCACTCCTCTACAAACACCTTCTGTTCCCTTTAACAAAATCCTTTCCAATTTGCATTGCCAAGAATGAGTCAGTATCAGTTTAATTCTTAGCCTCTGAGTGTGTATGTATATATGGTGTGTGTGTGTGTTTGTATATATAATTTTACTTTGAATTTTATAGGCTACTTGACACAAGAAAATAAATCATATTCTAAAATGTCAAAGCAAAAAAGATGTTACTATATCTGTATATCCAAAATTTTGTTAAATAATTCTAAATATAGCTTATGAATAATATCAGCATTTCTCAAGATCCCTAAAGAATTAAATCCAATTTCTCTTCTTTTGAAGCAGAAATATTAGAACAAAAACTGCATCAGCCAAAATCTCTCCAAATGTTATTAAAAACTATTACTATGTAAACTTTAATGATATCTGCATACCAGTATTAGAACCCATAATAACTCTTTCTCAGAGTATTTTAATACAAAAATAAGCCATTGGGGCTTTTTTCCCCTGCGGTAATGAAAAAGAGTAAATATAAATAAATTAAGTATAGCAGAGATTATGATTTAAAACATATGTTCATTTGTTAGAGCTAATGTAAAAGATTCCCTAAATAATACAGAGAAACACAACTGCAGCATGCATAATAATTAGCATTATTAGTAAATATTAATAAATTAACATAATAATAAATATGTTAACCTGTAAGAAAAAAAGCAAAGACAAAGAAGAAACACTATATAGAGAAATTGTCTCATTAACTACAATATACCATTATTTATTTCCACTAATACTTTAATCACAAATTGCAAATGTAACTACAGGGCAAAGAGAAATAACTGTAATGTAATTACATGTGGAAACCACAACCCAAATTGTTTTTTGGTTTTATTTGCAGGAATTGTATCCCAAGGTACAAGACTCCGAGACAATAGAGAGTAAGGCTATCTCTTTTTCTATTCTTAGAAAGAAGTGAGAACCAGAAAGGACTGACCAATTTAACAAAGTTTTTTGCTGCTGAGATCAATCGATCTTTAATCCACCAAGTGCAGTGCTTCTTACATGCTTGAAATGAAAAGTGTTTCATCTAACAATGGAATGCCTTTCCTCACTGGCGTTCTAGGTAGAAAGGTCACCAATGTGTTACTTACAAACATTCCAAAGTGTTACTATATAATTAAAGAGATTTGAAAATAAATCAGTACATATTTAATTATCCTTCCTAATATACCCTCACTTTTACTTATACGTTTATTCTTCCCTGCAATGGGATATATGGCAATTTACATCACAGTTTCAACACTACAGGCAATATTTCTTTCAGCTTATGAAATAGCAGGCATTAACTCTCTTTTATAAGACAAATAGCACTATAATGAATTCACAGTTGATGTGTGAAGAGAGCAGTGGTTAAGGACCCAAGGGTCACTGTGGAAAGACATGAGTCCTGGACCTGCTCTGCCACTTGTCAAAATTTATGTCCAAATTCTTGAAGCCTTGGTTCCTTAATTCTTGAACAGAGTTCATAAAAGAACCAACCTCAGTGATTCTGAGAAGCTTAAATGAGATAATGAGTTTTAAGACCTTCAGAGAGCCAGATATACTATGATCATACAGTTAATGTTAGTTAGCTATTACAATACGCAGTCACAAATCCACACTTCAGATGTTAAAACACAATGGATAAACACCACTGAGAAGCTGGGAATTTGATATAATTATGGGCAATGGTTGCTGTTTTAGAGAATATTAAATTTTAAAGGGACTATCTAGAGGGTAAAGTAGAAAGTAATCTGATGATGACATAAATCCCTTTGTCCCTTTGGTTCTCTTCCTATGCATGGTAATTTATATACACACTACATCATACATTTTAACTCATGTTTCCTCTTTCCTGCATGTATTTCAGAAGCATCTCATTTTTCTATAGCACGATTGTAACCTATGTCATTTTTGAACAGTAAGTACATTTACTTTTCCTTTCCCTGCTGAGCCAAAGAGTAGTTTCGTCCAATTTTATCATAACAGTTTAACATAGCTGCTCCACAGACAACATTTTGTGCCATTAATTAAAAGTGCAGGAAAAATTTCTTGATGCCTAAATGTCTGACAATTTTGAATATGAGGTCTAGTTTTGACTTACTGGAGCTACTCAGAGATTCTAAACAAAAAAATTAATAGGGTTTGAAAGATAATGATGCATTATTCATAAGCAGATGAACCCTCTGTTTTCAACTGTTTAAATAGAAACATGACCAGGTTAAAGAAATCAGAGTGTTACAGAGAGCAGGCATATTGTAAAAGTAATTTTCATCTGTCTCTAACAATTAACAGAATATGCCATTAAAGCCACAATTTCATAGAAACTACACAGGATTTTTCAGCATGTTGATGTGGAGTCTCCTCTTTTGAATTCTGGACATAGAATTGCTTAAGTTTGATACTGTGAAGAAAACTGATAGTATTTTCCTTATAGTTGATAATCAAAACTTATGATCATATACACTCAGGAAAGCACATCTTTAGCAATGGTTAGATAGATTAGAAACCAATCCTAGTTATTTAGCCCCTCTTCTACATGATAGCACACCCTTTAGACTGAGTTTAAATACTGAGATTAAAGTAAAAAAACAATTAAACCACCAATAAAATTATATTATATATGTCAAAAGTAAGGTAAACAAGCAATAGTTATTGAAAATAATTATTATTTGGACTTAAAAATAGACTTAAAATGATACAAAACAATAAATAATAAACACAAATGTAATAAGTATGAGGAAGGTAAGTTGATATTCTCCTTCAGAAGATATCACTTACTACTTGCTAAAATTTCAATAAAGTTGTCAATCTAAAAATATAATGCTATGCCATAGTTTAAAATTGACATAGTATAAACAGAAAGTAAAATTTATCATTAACATAGTGCTATTATTATTCTATGCTTCAAAAAGACTATTTCTAATACTGTAATTGAGTGGTCTGCATCAGCCCTGGGAAGCCCGAAGGTATAGAGCTATAATACACAATTGTAGTGTAGTGTATACCTACACTACAATATCTTTGCATTTGGGAAGAAGCCCAGGACCAGAAATGAAATTAGGAGAGGAAAGAGTGAGCTAGTAAGAGGGCCAAGGGGAAAATCCAAAACCAGATTACAGGATTCAAGTAAATGGGATTCATCAGAAGTTAAATAATATCCAAATTAGAACGTCAACAAACATATATGTATGTTCCTTATCGAAATATTTTAGAAGGAGAGGTGGAAAAAAGTGGCAGTAATTAAATATTGAGTCAAGGCTCTGATGCTCAAAGCAAGAAATAGGACACAAGAATACGTTTTTGCTAAAGAGATTTAAAACAGCCCTGGCGGTGCTTCAGTTGGTTGGAGTGTCATCCCATACACCAACATGTTGTGGGTTCAATCCTTGGTTAGCCACATACAAGAAGCAACTTAGTGATGTTCCTCTCTTACATCATTCTCTCTCTCTCTCTATCCCCCCTCTCAAATTAATAAACATAACCTTGGGTGAGGAATAAAAAATAATTAATTAATTAATTAATTAATTAAAGAGACAGACAAAAAAGAAATCTCAAAATCTGCAAATACTGTTCATTTAAAACACTAGTTTAAAAGTCAACATTATCTTCTATTCTCAAACAAAAGGTTTTTAACCTCTTGCTTGATATTTCACTTTCCATTTTGAGGAAAGTTAGCAGGTGTTATACTTGAGCAGGGACAAGAATGTTACCTGAATTTGGTGCTCAGTGGAGCAAATCGTCTCACTCTAAATACCAAACACAAGAACTGGTCTTTTGAAAGGCCTACTCTATAAATTTTTGTAGATTAGACACTACAAACATAAAATGTAATAAATATAACTCTATAACACTAGTTGGAATGGGATTCACAGCAAAAAAAAAAAAAGTGTCATAAGTTTTAATTTTACTTTCAGAAAACCAAGAACAAATACCATGCATGGGATAAAAAGTATTAATACTAGCCATTCAGCTATCAGAACAAAAAATATAAAGTGGTCTCTATTTTACAGAAGACATGTTTGTCTACAGAGAATAATCATCCCAGTGAACATAGAAAAGTCCATCCCAGAACTAGTAAGTAGGTCTAGCAAGGTTATAGGATGCTCACTATATGAGAACCTAAATAAGAAAGGTGAAAGCGACCATCCCTTTATTGTTCCCATCTTAATGGGAACCCTTGCAGTTTTTGCCCATTGAGTATGATACTGGCAGTGGGCTTGTCATATATAGTCTTTGTTATATTTAAGTATGTTCCCTCTATTCCCAATTTGCTGAGAGTTTTTATCATAATGGGTGCTGGATTTTATCAAAAGCTTTGTTTGCATCTATTGATATAATCACATGCTTTTTATCCTTACTTCTGTTTACATGGTGAATCACATTTACTGATTTGCAAAGGTTGCTCCATAGTACTAGAAGTCTTAGGCACAGCAATCAGAAAAAAAATAAGAAATAAAAGGCATCCAAATTGGAAAGGAATAAGTAAAAATGTCCTTATCTGCAGACAACATGATACTGTACACAGAAAACCCCAAAAATTCCTCCAAGAAACTACCAGAACTGATAAATGAATTCAGCAAAGTAGGTGGATACAAAATAAATATTCAGAAATCGCTTGCATTTTTATAAGCCAATATGACCTAACGGAAAGGAAAGTTAAGAAAACAATCCCAGTCATAATTGCTTCAAAAAGAATAAAATATATCAAAATAACCTTAATCAAAGATGGAAAAGATCTGTACTTGGAAAATGATAAGACACTGAAGAAAGAAATCATGGAGGATATAAATAAGTGGACTCACATACCATGTTCATGGATAGGACAAATTAATATCATTAAAATGGCCATAGTACCCAAAGCAATCTATACATTCAATGCAATTCTTATCAAGATTCCAATGACATATTTCTCAGAACTAGAACAGAACCTAGAAGAAAATGCAGGCAGCAAAATCTCAGATATTGCTTGAAGAAATTTTTTATCAGATATAAAATATTTTGTTTCCCCCAGGCAAGGGAAACAAAAGAAAAAATAAAAAATGGGACTTCCTCAAATTAAAAAAGTTTTTGCACAGCAAAGGAAATCATCAACAAAATAAAAAGACAACCCAAAGAATGGGAAAACATATTTGCCTATACATTGTTAAGGGATTAATATCCAAAATTTATAAAGTAGTCACAAAACTCAACACACACACACACACACACACACACACACACACACACACCCCTCAATTAAAAAACAAACAAGGGACCTGAATATCTAATAGACATTTGAAAAGGTGTTCAATGTCAGTAATCATCAAAGAAATGCAAATAAAAACTACAATGAGATTCCATCTCACACCATTCAGCATGGCTATCATCAATAAATCAAGAAACAAAAAGTGCTGGCAAGGATGTGGAGAAAGGGGAACCCTTTTGCACTTCTGGTGTAAATTCAGACAGATATAGCCACTGTGAAAAGCAGTATGGAGATACCTCAAACAATTTTAAAAAGATTCACCTTTTACACAAAAAAACTATTTCTGGGATGATATCCAAAGGTACTCAAATCACTAATTCTAAAGCACCTCTATGTTCATTGCAGCATTATTTATAATCTTCAAGATATGGAAGCAGCCCAAGTGTCCATCAATAGATGAGTGGACTAAAACAACTATGGGACATTTACACAATTAAATTCCTCTTAGCCACAAAAAACAAACAAACAAAACAAAACAAAACCACACACACACAAGAAAAATTTACCCTTTGCAACAGTATGCATGGATCTGGAGTACAATATGCTAAGTGCAATAAGCCAGTCAGAGAAAGACAAACACCATACGATTTCATTCATATGTAGAATATAATGAACAAATTGAACTAACAAGGAAAATAGAGACATATTCATAGATGGAGAAGAGATAATAGCCAGTGTGGGGGAGCTTATGGGGTGAGGGATTGAGCAAAAAAAAAAAAGAACATATGGACAAGGAGAATAGGGTGATGATTGCTGTGAAGAGGAGAGTATAAAGGGACTAAATGGTAATGGAAAAAATGTAATAAAGATTATATATTTTAAAATATAAATTGTGTATATATTATATTTAAATGTCAAAATATTGATATTTGTAATAACATAAAATATGAAGTACTTAGAAATGCACTTAATGAAATATGTGTAATACTTATTTAATGAAAACTGTTCACTGAGAAAAAATTAACGGAAATCAAAATAACTGATATATATAATTAGATACATCTCATGTTTATCAACTGGGAAGACTCAATATTACTAAGATATTATTTCTTCCCATAGTGACCTATAGATTCAATGGAATTTTCATCAAATTACTAGCAGGATATGTTAGAGAAATTGACAAGCTGACTCTAAACTTTCTATTTGTTTTATTAATTTTATTTTACTGTTCTTCTATTACAGTTCTCCCAATTTTTCTCCATTTGCACTCACTGCTTGGCGCACTGTCAACAGTAAATCAGCGCCCTGTTGTCTATGACCATGGGCCATTGATACATGCTCCTTGAGTAGGCCCTTCCCTTTCTTTCCTCCCTTCTCACACTCCACCCTTCCTCAGGTCACTGTCAGACCGTTCCTGATTTACATGCTTCTGGTACTATTTTGCTCATCTGTTTGTTTTGTTGATTAGGTCCCTCTTATAGGTGAGATCATATGGCATTTGTCTTTTGCCACCTGGCTTATTTCACTTAACATAATTCTCTCCAGTTTCATCCATGCTGTGATGAAAGGAAGAAGTTCTTTATTTCTGCAGTGTAGTACTCCATTGAGTAAATGTACCATAATTTGATCCACTCATTGCTGATGGACACTTTGGCTATTTGCAGAACTTGGCTATTGTAAATAATGCCGCTATGAATAGGGGTGCATATGTTCTTTTGAATGGGAGTTCAAAGACTCTTTGCCTATAATCTGAGTGAAACTGTCAGATCAAAAGGCAATTCCATTTTTAGTCTTTTGAAGAAATTCCATACTTTTCCACAGTGAACCACCAGTCTGCATTCCCACCAACAGTGCACTGGGGTTCCCTTTTCTCCACATCCTCACCTGCACTTCTTGTTTGCTGATTTGTTAACAATGGCCATACTGACCAGTGAGAGGTGGTATCTCACTGCAGTTGTAATTTACATTTCTCTGATGGCTAGTGATGTTGAGCATTTTTTCATGTCTCTCTGGGCCCTCTGTATGTCCTCTTTGGAGAAGTGTCTGTTCAGGTCCTTTGCTCAGTTTTTAACTGGACTGTTTATCTTCCTGGTGTGGAGTCGTGTGAGTTCTTTATATATTTTGGAAATCAAACCCTTGTCCAAGGTATCATTAGCAAATGTTTTCCCATAGAGTTGGTCCCCCTTCCATTTTGTTGATGTTTTCTTTAGCCATGTAGAAGCTTTTTAGTTTGATGTAGTCCCATTTGTTTATTATTTTATTTATTTTCCTTGTCCTAGGGGACATATCAGTGAAAATATTGCTGCATGGGATATTGGAAACTTCACTGAATATGTTTCCACTAGGACTTTAATGGTGTTGAAACCATCCTAGTTTAAGTCATTTATCCATCTTGAATTTATTATAGCGTATTGTGTAAGCTAGTGGTCTAGTTTCATTTTCTTTTTTTAATATATTTTATTGATTATGCTACTACAATTGTCCCATTTTCTCCCATCATTCCCCTCCACCTGCATAACCCCTCCCACCCACATTCCCCCCTTTAGTTCATGTCCATGTGTCGTAAGTTATTTAGCTTCTACATTTTCCACACTATTCTTGCCCTCCCCCGTCTATTTTCTACATACTGTCTATGCTACTTATTCTCTGTACTTATTCTCTTTTCCTCTCTCTCCTCCTCCCACTCCCCTGTTGCTAACCCTCCATGTGATCTCCATTTCTCTGTTTCTGTTCCTGTTCTAGTAGTTTGCTTATTTGCTTTTGATTTAGGTGTAGTTGTTAATATCTGTGAGTTTGCAGTCTTTTTATTGTCAGATTTTTTATCTTCTTTTTCTTAGAGACTGTTGGCCAAGATGGAGGCATAGGCGGACACACTGTGCCTCCTTGCACAACCAAAATTAAGGACAACAAAGATTTATAAACAAAGAAAACAACAAGAACTGATAGAAAATTGAATTGTATGGAAGTCCAACAACCATTCATCCACACAGGTAAGAGGGGCAGAGTCGAGGCAGAAAAAAGTGGAGGTTGGTGGAACTGGGCACACAGGCAGAAGCAGCTGGCAGATTCCAGGTGTGCAGGCTGTGGCTAGCAGACCCCAGGCACGGGGTGGCAAGAGTGCAGACCAGTGAAGCTACACAAGGTGGCTGCCTGACCAGGCAGTCCCCCATTCCCACTCAGATAATCCAGGCGAAGGGGAAGCAGCTGAGGGGACTGGAATCCAAGAGAGAGCAAGGAAGTGCCATTGTTCCCTCTTGGACCTGCCCCCACATACGGTGTCACACCCCAGCCACCGGGCTGCCCTGCCCTGGGGAACACCTAAGTCTCCGCCCCTCACTATATAACAGCAGTGACCAGACCCCCCCCCCAAAAAAAAATGGCTCAAATGGGAGAACAAATCAAAGCCCCAGAGTCAATTCATCTAAGTGACCATGAGAAAGTCAACCTATCAGATGCACAGTTCAAAGCACCGGTGATCAGGATGCTCACAGAACTGGTTGATTTTGGTCAAAAATTAGATGAACAAATGGAGGCTACAACAAGTGAAATGAAAGAAAACGCACAGGGAACCAATAGAGATGGGAGGAAAACTGGGGCTCAAATCAATGGAGTGGACCAGAAGAAACAACCAAATAGAAAAGAATGAAGAAACAAGAATTCAAAAAAAATGAGGAGAGGCTTAGGAACCTCCAGGACATCTTTAAATGTCCCAACATCTGAATTATAGTTTCATTTTCTTTGCATGTAACTGTCCATATCTCACAACACCATTTATTGAAGAGGGTGTTTTTACTCCATTTTATGTTCCTGTCCCTTTTACCAAACATTAATTAACTGTAAAGACAGGGGGTTATTTCTGGAAACTCTATTCTGTTCCACTGGTCTATGCGCCTGTTCTTATTCCAGTACTGGATTGCTTTGAATATGGTAGCCTTATAATTTGATATTAGATATTGTGGTGCCCCCTACTTTGTTCTTCCCAGTATTTGTGAGGATATTCTTGGTTGTTTTTGGTTCTATATAAATTTTTGAAATATTTATTCTCAATCTGTAAAATATGTCATTAGCATTTTAATAGGCATTACATTGATTCTATAGATTGCTTTGGGTAGTGAACATTTTAATGATGTGAATTCTTCCAATCCATGAACACCGTATATGCTTCCATTTATTAGTGTATTCCTTAATTTCTTCAGTGTTCTGTAGTTTCCTGAATGCAGGGTATTTTACTTCCTTGGTTAAGTTTATTCCAAGACTTTATTTTCCTTGTTGCTATAGTAAGTGGGATTTTTTTCTTGATTTCTGTTTCTGACATTTCACTATTGTGTACAAAAATGCCTTTGATTTCTGTACACAAACATTAACTTTGTATACTGCTATTTTGCCAGATTCACTTATTAGGTTGAGTAGTTTTTTGGTTGGGCCTATAGGGTTTTCTATATACACTATCATGTCATCTGCACACAATGACAGTTTTATTTCCTCCTTTCCAATTTGGATGTCTTTTACTTCCTTTTTTAGTCTAATCACTGTGTCTAGAAATGCCAATGCTATGTTGAATAAAAGTGGTGAAAGTTGACACCCTTGTCTTGTGCCTGATCTTAGTGGGGGTATGATGTTGGCTGTAGGTTTCTCATATATGAAATTTATTATATTGAGGTATGCTCCCTCTACTCCCACTTTGTTGAGTGTTTTTAGCATAATTGGGTGTTATAATTCATTTAATGCTTTTTCAGCATCTATTAATATGATCATGTGGTTTTTGTCTTTCATATTATGTGGTGTATTGCATTTATTTATCTGTGAATATTATACCATCCTTGCATACCAGGGATGAATTCCACTTGATCATGGTGTATGATCTTTTATGACCTTTTTTATGTATCCTGAATACAGCTTGCCAATATTTTGTTGAGGATTTTGGCATCTACGTTTATCAGAGTTATTGGCTTATAGTTTTCTTTCTTTGTTGCGATTTACTTGGATTTGGAATTAGGATAATACTAGCCTTATAAAAAGAGTTTCAGAGTCTTCCCTCTTCTTAAATTTTTTGAAATAATTTGAGCAGGATAGGAGTTAGCTCTTCCCTCAATATTTGGTAAAATTCACCTGGGAAGCTTCCTGTGCAGGGCTTTTGTGTGCTGGGAGTTTTTTGATTACTGCTTCGATTTCACTAGTTGGTATCTGTCTATTAAGGCTTTCTGCTTCTTCTTCACTCAGTTTTGGGAGTTTATATGTTTCTAAAAATTTATCTATTTCACACAGGTTGTCCTATTTCTTGGCATATACATGTTCATAGTAATTGCTTACAACCCTTTGTACTTCCGTGGTATCAGTTGTGATTTCTCCTCTTTCATTTCTTACTTTATTTATGTGGACTCTCTCTCTCTCTCCTTTTCTTTTTTTGTTGATGAATCTGTTTAAAGGCTTGTAGATTTTGTTTATCTTTTTAAAGACCCAGCTTCTGGATTTACTGATTCTTTGAATTCTTCTTGTAGTCTCTATGTCATTTAATTCTGCTTTGAACTTGATGATTTAATTCCTTCTACTCACTTTGAGCTTTGTTTGTTGTTGTTTCTCTAGCTCTTCTAGATGTAGGGTCATGCTTTTTATTTGAGATTTTTCTATCTTTTTTTAGGTAGGCCTGTATTGCTATTAGCTTCCTTCATAGGACTGTCTTCATCGTGCCCATAGGTTTTGGGCTGTTTTGTGTTTATTCTCATTTGTTTCCAAAAACTTTTTTATTTCTTTCTTGATCTCATAGTTAATCCATTCATTATTTAATAGCATGCTATTCAATCTCCATGAATTTGAGTGTGTTTGAGTTTTCCTTGAAGTTGGTTTCTAGTTTCAAGTCATTGTGATATAAGAAGATGCTTGATACGATTTCAATTTTTGGGTTTCTTGAGCCTTGTTTTGTGTCCTACCAGGTGATCTACCTTTGAAAATGTTCCATGTGCATTTCAAAAGAATGTATATTTTGCTTCTTTGGGGTGAAAGGTTCTATACATGTCAATTAAGAGTGTTGTGCAATGCCATGATATCCTTTTTGATTCTTTGCTTGGAAGATCTATCCATTTCAACAACAAGGTGTTACAATCCCCTATGATGAGTGTGTTGCTATCAGTATCATTCTTGAAGTCCTCCAAGGTTTTACTTATATACTTGGGTGCTCTTATGTTGGGTGCATATATGTTTACAAGGGTTATATAATCTCGATGGATTATTTCCTTTAGTACTATAAAGTGTCCTTCTTTGTCTCTGTTTATGACCTTTGTTTTGAAATCTATTTTGTCTGATATAAGTATTGCTACCCCAGCTTTTTAAATTTTCATGTCTGTTTCCTTGGAGCATTTTGTTTCATGCCTTCATTTTCAGTCTGTGTAGATCTTTTGTTCTCAGGTGGGTCTCTTGTAGACAGCACATATGCATGTCATGTTTTTCTGTCCATTCAGCTACCCTATATCTTTTGATTAGAGCATTTAATCCATTCACATTTATGGTTATTATTGATAGGTGCTTACTCATTGACAATTTTTCCCTTTGTACCTGTGTCTCACCCACCCACCCTCAGATTCTTAAAGTAGTCCTTTTAACATCTCTTCTAAGGCAGGTTTGGTAGAGATGTAGTCTTTTAGCCATTTTTGTCTGGAAAACTCTCTATTTTGCCTTCCATTTTAAACAGAACCTTGTTGAGTAGTCTTTAAATGAGTAGTCTTGGTTGCAGGCCTTTGCTTTCCATTTCTTGGAATATTTCTTGACATTCCCTCCTGGCTTGTAGTGTATCTGTTGAGAAACCAGCTGATACACTAGCTGTTTCTCCCTTGCTGCCTTTAGGATTCTTTCTTTGTATTTAAATTTTGCCATTTTAATTATGATGTGTCTTCGAGTGGGCTCGTTTGGGTTCATCTTTATAGGGACCCTCTTTGCTTTCTGGACTTGTACGACCATTTCTCTCATCACCTTAGGGAAGTTTCCTGTCATTACTTTTCCAAACAGGTTTTCTATCCCTGGCTTCTTCTGTTCTCCTCCTCCTGGTATCCCTGTGATATGGATATTATTATATTTCATGTTGTCCTGAAGCTCCCCTAAATCCTCTTCATTCTTTCTGAGTCTTTTTTGTTGTTGTTGCTCCACCTGGGAATGTTTTTCTACCTTTTCCTCCAGCTTGCATATTCTATCCTCAGCTTCATCAAGCCTGCTTTTAATTCCTTCTACTGCATTCTTCATTTCAGATATTATATTCTCCATTCCCTCCTTGTTCTTATTGATAGTTTCTATGTCCTTTTTCATGCTGGTGCAGCTCCCAGTAAGTTCCATGTAACACCCATGGAGTTCTTTGTAGTTCTATTGAGCTCTTTGAACATCCTTATAACCATTATTTTGAACTCGATATCTGAGGTTCGCTTGCCTCAATTTCAATTAGCACTTTTTCTGAGGATTCTTCCTTTCCTTTCAATTGGGGGTTGTTTCTTAATCTTTATATTTAAATACAATGAACCTATATAGAAAAACCAACTTGAAAAGAAAAAATGAACCTGTAGGACTTGCACTACCTGATTTTAAGATTTGCTATAAAAGCAAGGAAATGGAGACACTACAGCACTAGGGTCAAGGGAGGTACATAGATGAGTGGAAGAGAATGTATTTGAAAAAATAAACCCACATATAGATAGCCAGTTGGTTTTAAATAAAAGCGCAAAAATAATTCAATGGCTAAAGGATAGTCTTTTCAACAGATTTATTAGAATAATTTGCTATCCATATGCAAAAGAGTGAGCCATACTATTAACCATTTACCATGTAACAATAATTTAGGAGAGAGTTAAATATAAGAAGTAAATTATAAAAGTTTTAGAATCTGTTGAATGATGAAAATACTTTGTAAATGATATTATGGTTATATGATTACATATGTTTGTCAATACTAATAAAATTGTATATTTAAAATTGGTGAGTTGTATTGTATGTAAATTACACATCAATAAATTTAACTATAACTGTATCATGCAATTCTGTTTGATGTGTGTTTATCTTCTTAAACTGACTTACTAAATTATATGCTACAAAATTACATCTCATATCTCTTTCTTAATAAGCACTAAGGTTAATCAGTTTATTGATTGTTCATACAAACTCCTTAGCATCAGATAAATTATATAAAAATGGATTATTTTTTCCTTCTCTTAGCAACCTACCCACATCCAACTTAAAAGAAAAAATATACTGCAAATAGTAAAATTGTATAAATGTAATAATAACAACAGTAATTTTAAAGTGCACATATAAAAAATAATAAACTTAAAGATAATCCCTGGGTTAGGACTCTAGCATTCCTTAAATGTTAGATTACTCTATAATCATCTTAGCATTTTTGCATATGTTATTGTGTTATAATCATAAAGCTCAGCAAAAATTTCCCACATTTACCCTAATGTTTTAACATATCCAGAGGTTTTTCTTTGCAGTGGAATATTGATCATTTGTATTTATAACCTATGCTTTTACCATGTAGATTAAAGTATTGATTAATTCAACTAATGTTTATGGAGTACTTTCTCTTGCTAGGCACTGATAGAGACAAAATATCATTAATAACAATCTTAAAATTAAAACAACTGAAGTTGTAAGATCATATGCAATTTTAAAAATAAATTATATTTATTCCTACAGGTATATCCTATTCTGGTGGGCTCATGTGATTTTATCCAGAAGGATAGCAACACTGAGGATGGCATTTCAGACCAGGATTAATTGTGCAGCACACATCTACTAGCAAGTGAGCTCCACCGAAAAAGAAGCATAGTTTTCTGTGAAGTGTCCGTGTTTGTGGTGTCTCAAATACAATTACTCCATGCGACTATCTCACTTCTAACTAGAAGAAACAGAAAAAGAAGAAGAAGAAAAGAAAAACGAAGAAAAACGCACCAGCAGTCACAGGGGTTTATCTTAGCTTGTGAAATAGAAAACCAAAGCTGTACTCAGTTCTGAAATGAAATCAAGAGTTGCCTAAGTAAGGCACCTATTTCAAGTTTCTAATTGAAATAATGTAAGAATTCAACTGTGCAGGAACAACTGTAAAGGACACATGGACAAAACCAAGGGGGGTGGGTAGAAGCAGGGAGGGGAGGTGGGGATGGCTGGGGTGGGGTAGAGTGCTGAGGGTAAATGCAGACAACTGTACTTGGACAACAATTAACTAATTTATCAGAAAACAAAACAAAACAAAGAATTCCACTGTGTTCTAACAGTGAAGAGTAAAAGAAAACTGAAGCGAAGCTTAGGGGTTATGGTGGAATTATGTTTAGAAGCAACCCGATAAAGAGTGAAAAATCTCTTGTTCGTTGTCTGTTTGACAAAAAAAAAAAAACTCATAAAGTTTGTGCAATATTGTTTATGAGTGCCAAATTCCAGATCCATCTCCATGTAATTAACCATTCCACATTTTATGGACACAGCTATTTCCATTTTAGCTTTTGCAGAGGGTAAGTGAGAATTCTCATGTTTAAATGAGTATAAACAAATCAGAGGAGAACAAAGACACAAAGTTAGTCATAGAAATTGATTTAGGATTTCAAAGTCATTCCTTCATATGACCTTTCCTAGATAAACAAGAGAATCCATTGATTGGAGGAAATAAAGAGTTTTTCAAATCTTGCAACATACTCTCATTATTTAAGGTTAACTAATGAAATCACCAAGAAATATAATTTCTCAACACATGGGGAGTATGAAACAAAAGTAGCATCTTGCTTTTTTAGTAGATTAGTTTGTCAATACAAACTATTTTAGGAGTGTCCATCTAATTAAAATAATGTTGCTCATATAGGAAAATTGTAAAAGGCAACCAATGAACTATGAGACTGAAATGTACTTACTGCTCTCAGAATGTATCTCAAGATATCATAGATCTCCTAGGAAAAGCCTGAATTACTAAGCCTTAGACTCAAGACTTCTGGAATATAAATTTTTGTTTTTTTAACATAGATAAAAATGCCTTCCTTTAATTTTGCCATTATTTTCACCTACATGTCTGAATGTAAACGATATAGATTTTATTATTTTTCATATTTTGGTAAAATAAAAATAAAGTTTGCATTATTAATTCCTGTATCTAAGACAATTATAAATGTCATTTTCTACACAGAATCTGTTGAACCTAAAGACATGTCTTTCATTATCACTTTTTTTACTCAAAAACCATATGATTCCAAGTTCAAAATCTTATATTCTATTCACTCTTCCACAATTAATTCAATCAATACTCAGCACTATTAGGACAAACAATTTGCTGCTGGGTAAAAAACTGTGGAAATACCTTCAAAAATGAACGTTCTAATATCTATAAGAATGCCACCAAAAAAGCTAGTCCATTATTAAAAAATCATATAAAATGTAACTCAAAAAGTGATTTTTAAAGTGGGCAAATATTGCTTCCAAAAGTAGTTCATTAAACTATTATATTCCAGCACACACTTCTTGAAGAAACCAGTAACAAGCAGTTCATTGTCTGATCCTGATTCATACTCAACATCTTCAGTAGCAACTCTTCTACACCAGACTCTTTTCTCCTTCTTCCACTCTTTCTCTTTTTTCACCATCAACTTTGTGATTCTTTATTCCACAGAATGAGTAAAGTATGGTGGTGCAGGTCTCTAAAGTTTGCAAAATCACATATCTACAAAGTTTGTCTCCCTGTGTTTGTCTCAAATTCCTACATGAGAAAAACTGTGTCAGACTACCATGGGTTAAATGTTATTTCTAATCTAATCAATTATGACCATGACCATGGAAAATTCACATGGTAAAATAATGACTTATGATGGTGTTGTTTACAGCAGGAAAATTTTTAATTTTGATGAAATCAATCCTATTTTTTTATTGCTGGTACTTATGACCTTAAATATTTGAAATCATTGTATAACCCAACATAAGAGATCTATTTACTCTTATATTTCCTCTAAGGATTTTAGAGTTGCATTATAGTGAAAGAATCACACTCTGTAAATTTGCTATTGTAAAATACATTGAACAATGCCCTAGATCAAATGTACTTAACTGATATATATATAGAACTTTCATCCCAAAGAAGCAAATTACTCATTCTTTTCAAATGCACATGGAACATTTTCAAAGATATATCACATGATGGGAAACCAAACAAGTCTCAACAAATTCAAGAAAACTGCAATCATATCAAGCATTTTCTTGGATCACAAGGACTTGAAACTAGAAACCAACCACAGGAGAAAAACTAAAAAACACTCAAATTCCTGGAGACTGAATAACATGCTATTAAATAATGAATGGATTAACAATGAGATCAAGAAAGAAATCAAAAAGTTTCTGGAAACAAATGAAAATGAACACACAACAACCCAAAACTTATGGGACACAGCAAAGGTAGTCCTGAGAGGTTCATACCAATAGAAACCTATCAAATAAGATAAAAACATTTCAAATAAAGAACCTAACCCTACATCTACAACAACAGACAAAACTCAGAGTAAGTACAAGGAAGGAAATAACCAATACCAGAGCAGAATTAAACAACATAGAGACTAAAAGAGAAATTCTAAGGATCAATAAATCCAGGAGCTGGTTC
This sequence comes from Anoura caudifer, assembly GCA_004027475.1. Classification (NCBI taxonomy): domain Eukaryota; kingdom Metazoa; phylum Chordata; class Mammalia; order Chiroptera; family Phyllostomidae; genus Anoura; species Anoura caudifer. The sequence continues at coordinate 215,588 of PVKU01002152.1, read as the reverse complement.
TTTGAAAAGAGAAAAAATTGACAAAACTTTAAGCAGAATATTAAGAAAAAAAGAGAAGACCCAAATAAATGAAATCAGAAATGAAATAGGCAAGATTATGACCAATACCACAGAAATACAAAGGATTGTAAGAAATTATTATAAACAACTATATGCCAAAAAATTGAAAACCTGGATGAAATGGACAAATTTCTAGAAAATTATAATCTCCCAAAACTGAATGAAGAAGAAGCAGAAAGCCTGAACAGACTTATAACAACCGGTGATATCTAAGCAGTAATAAAAAAAACTCATGACACAGAAAAGCCTTGGAGCCAATGTTTTCACAGGAGAATTTTACAAAACAATTGAGGAAAAGCTAATCCCTATCCCTCTCAGACTATTCCAAAAAAAAAAAAATCTAAGAAGAGGGAAGAATCCCAAACTCTTTTAACAAAACCAGCATCATCCTAATTCCAAAACCAGATAAAGACACAACAAAGAAAGAAAACTTCAGGCCAACATTGCTTATGAACATAGACACTAAAATATTCAACAAAATATTGGCAAACTGAATCCAGCGATACATTAAAAAGATCATACACCATGATCAAATAGGAGTCATCCCAGCGATGCAAAGATGGTACAATATTTGCAAATCAATAAACATAATGCATCACATAAGCAAAAGGAAAGACAAAAACTAAATGATCATATCAAAAATGCAGAAAAGCATTTGATAGGATAGGTACAGCACCCATTTATGATAAAAAAAAAAAAAACACTTAGCAAAGTGGGAATAGAGGGAGCATTCCTCAATATAATAAAGGCCATATACAAAAAACTTACAGACAACATCATACTCAATGGGAAAAAAACTAAAAGCTTACCCATTAAGATCAGGAACAAAACAAGGATGTCTGCTTTCACCACTTCTATTCAATATAGTATGTGAAGTCCTAGCCACAGTGATCGGACAAGAAAAAGAAATAAAACACATCCAAATTGGAAAGTAGGAAGTAATACTGTCACTGTTTGCTGATGACATGATAGGGTATGTTGAAAACTCTATAGACTGCAACAACAACAACAACAACAAAACACTACTTAATCTAATAAGTGAATTTGGCAAAACAGCAGCATACAAAGTCAATATTTAGAAATCAAACACATTTTTATACACTAACACAGAAACATCAGAATCGCAAATCAGGGAAAATATTCCATTTGCTATAGCAACAAAAAAAAAATAAAGTACTTAGGAATAAACCTTACCAAGGAGGTAGAAGATCTATATCCAGAGAACTATACAACGCTGAAGAAAGAAATTAAGGAAGACACAAACAAATGGAAGCATATACTATGTTCATGAATTGGAAGAATTAACATCATCAAAATGTCTATATTACCCAAAGCAATTTATAGATTCAATGGAATCCCTATGAAAATACCAATGACATATTCAAAGAACAAATACAGAACAATATAACAAACTATATATATTCTATATAGAATATAGAACAAAAATTTCAAAAAATTTTATGGAACCATAAATGACACTGAATAGCCACAGCAATTTTGAGAAAGAAGAGCAAAGTAGGAGGGATCATAATACATGGTATCAAACTGTATTACAAGGCCATTGTTATCTAAACAGTCTGGTGTTGGCGTAAGAACAGACACATAGACCAATGGAGCAGAACAAAAAGCCCAGAAATAAACCCATGCCTCTATTGTCAATTAATATTCAACAAAAGGAGCAGAAGCATAAAATGGAATAATAATAGCCTTTTCAACAAATAGTGTCAGGAGATCTGGACAGCTACATGCAAAAAAAAAAAAAAAAAGAAAAGAAACTTGACTACCAATTTATACCACACAGAAAAACAAATTCAAGGTGGATAAAAGAATTAAATATAAGACTTGACACAATGAAAGTCCTAGAGGAGAACATAGGCAGGAAAATCTCAGATATTCCATGCAGCAATATTTTCATTAATATGTCCCCTAGAGCAAGGGACATAAAAGAAAGAACAAACAAATGAGACCTCATCAAAATAAAAAGTTTCTTCATAGCTAAAGAAAACAGCAGTAAAATGAAAAGGGAACCAACAGTACAGGAAAACATATTTGCAAATGACACCTCAGACAAGGGTTTGATCTCCAAAATATATAAAGAACTCAAACAATTCTACTCCAAGAAGACAAACAACCTAATTAAAAAATGGGCAAAACACCTGAACAGTTGCTTCTCTAAGGAGGACACACATAGGACCCAGGGATATATGAAAGGATGTTCAGCATCGCTAGCCATCAGAGAGATGAAAATCAGAAGCACAATGAGATACCACTTCATGCCAGTCAGAATGGCCATCATAAACAAATCAAGATACAAAAAGTTCTGGAAAGATTCTGAAGAAAAGGGAACCCTAAAGCACTGTTGGTGGGTATGCAGCCTGGGCCAGCCACTGTGGAAAACAGTACAGAATTTCCTCAGAAAACTAAAAATGGAACTGTCTTTTGACCTGACAATTCCTTGCTGGGATTATACCCTAAGAATACTGAAAAACTAATTCAAAAGAACCTATGCACCCACTGTTCATAGCAGCACAATTTGCAATAGCTAAGTGCTGGAAATAACCTAAGTGCTCATCTGTAGATGAGTGGATAAAAAACTATGGTACATTTACACAGTTGAATACTATGGAGTAGAAAGAAGGAAGGAGCTCCTACCCTTTGCGACAGCATGGATGAAACTGGAGAGCATTATGCTAAGTGAAATAAGTCAGGTGGTGAAATACAAATACCATATTATCTTACCTGTAAATGGAACCTAATCAACAAAACAAGCAAGCAAGCAAAATATAACCAAAGACACTGAAATAAAAAAACAAACTGACAGTAATCAGAGGGGCAGGGGGAAAAGGGATAATGAGGGAAAATAGGGGAAGGGCCATATAGGAACATCTATAAAGGACACATGGACAATGCCAAAGGGAGTAGGTTGAAGGGTGGGAGGCAGGGATGGGTTGTGTGGGGGTTGCCTGGTAGGGAGAAAATCGAGACAACTGTACTTGAACAACAATAAAAAAATACATTGAATGGTACACAGTGAACTTATTAAACATATGGCATGCAAATTACCTCTAAAGCTATTTTGAAAATGGCCTCTGAGTAATCAGACTCAAAAACACATCTTTACAATGAATTTAATGGGCAAACAAATCATATAATCAATAATTGTTCCAGAAATGAAGGAAAAGCTGAGCCTCCAGACAGAGCACACAGGAACAGCTTCATATCAAAGGCAGCCAGTAGATGGGTTTGAAAGACACTATCATAAGAAAGAAGTCATAATACTTAGATTTTCAAAATATTTTATTATGCACATACTTTGTTATGCATATATTTAATAAAAATTGTAAATACATTTAGAAAGAAATGCTGTCATGTATGGTTCTCATTATACTATAATTAAACTTAAATTACTGAAAGAAAAAAGTATGAAGAATCCAACAAAGTATACATTTATCACTAAAATGGCCTTTGTCACAAAACTAGTTTTTTATATATATCCAAGAGGATATAGTGACTGAAATGCCCAAATGACTTTGTTATAAAACATTTTATCCTATAAAATAATGTTGCATATGTAGTAGAATGAAAGTGCTATTGAATATAGAAAAAGTAAATAAAAATAAAAAATAATCTGGCAGGATTTAAGTTTTGTCATTTTTCTTTTAGATTCCTAGAATAACATCAGATAGTACATTGTGCTAAAAGATAGTGTAGTAGTCCAATCTAGCACCCTTAAAGGCTAGAAGTTTTAAGGTTATTCACTACCATTTTGCTTTACTGTATGCCTACTTCATGGATTTCACTGGTCTCTAAGAAATGGAAGGTCAGGAAATCGAGAATCACCTAGTGGCAGAGAGAATTGAGGATGCATTAGCTATTCTAGTTTAGAGAGGCTGTGTATCCCAATTATGAGACAGAAAAAGATGAAAAATACTATCTTTGTTAGGAAATGACTTTCTATTTCTCTTAACATCTAAGCTGTATATATTATTAAAAATTCGCTTTGTATAAATTTCTTGTGTAAAAACACAAGATTTGTATTTTTTTAATCTTACTGAAACAGTGTAAAAATTTTACTCTAGAGTCCCTTTTAGGAAAACAAAAATGAAATATGACTTTTTAAAAATTTAAACTTTAAACTTTTGTGGGCAAGTATTTCTGTGCTATCTTTTGGATCAACCTGTAATTGGAGGAGCACAGGCCCATAGCAGGACCTCTTAGCCAAGTGCTTCATGAAAATCATCCTATTAGTACAATCCTCAGAGTATAACAGCAGTGAACCAGAAACATTATTAGCACCTACTTAATAAAGGAGGACTGAAGGAAAATGATAAATGTGTCTCTAAAAAAAGATAATCTTGCCCAAATATCTCATGCTTGCCACCAATAAAGGTGATTGTATCTCACTGACTATCTTACAGAATTCTCAAAGTAATCCATCTAATTGGGGCTGCCTCAAAGCACCAGGAAATAAATGGCATCATTAACTTGCTCTGAAGTAATGTCTCCTTTCTCAGTGATGTTCCAACTCCTGTGACAGTCTCCCCTTGGACACTCAACTTAGCATTGTTCTCTACCTAGTAGGAGTAGCTATAAATGCTTAGATGTAACCCATATTTAGAAAAAATGCATTTGCCTGTGGAATTATAAAAGCATATTTTAAGATAAAAATAAAGAGAAAATTAGCTCAATATAACATGTTTTCTGCTTTTCAGAGAAGAAAGTTTATTCTGGCCTGTGATTCCACCAGACATTTATAAATTATCATCTTGAATGATGCAAGTGACAGGAGTCATTGGCAACTTTAATGAAATCCCCCTTTCTCTAAAGATAAGCATCTCTACTTTGGGCTGACCAGGTGCTGTGTATCTGTATTCCCTCTTCGCCACCTGGCAACTTGACATTTGAGTGTTTTCTCATTATCAATCACTATGCTGAAGCCAAGAGAAAAGTAGAGCTGTAAGTGGTTCATCCAAACATCTATTAAGAAAAAGAGATGAGCATATAATTCATTTCCTGTTGAGACTTAAGAAACATGTTTCTGTCTCGCAAAATTTGATGGAAACGGAGGAAATGTTCTTATGCCATGTCATGGGTTTATAAAGAAATTTGTCTACATAATTTTTATATAACATTCAGGAAAAGAAGAATGGCCGGCATTTGATGTTAAAATGATGAATACAGTAACTTTTTCCCTTACTATGTTGATATGAAAAAAGCCCTTAATGCTTTGAACTTTGGTTTGTCATATAAAAAATATTAACAATATTATCTTTAATAGATTTTTACAAAGTGTACATAAATTATCATGCACTAAGCAGGTGCTGGATACATAGTAGTTACTTATTCATCAAGAGATAAATCATGCAAAATATATTTGAGTGTGTATATACACATACACACATATAGAAGGGTGATTATATAAAGATTATTGTTTAATCAGGGAACTCAATATAGACAGTGCATGATTTATCCCGGAGTACGTCTTGAAGGCACAAAGCAATTCTATTTCTGCAGGAGAGGTCAACCTGCAATTTTTGAATGCTTTTTTTGTGAAGTGCCTTGCATGAAGTGCTTTCAATTATAGATGGCTGTTAAAATCTCAGAAAGCCAAGAACACCACTATACGCACACATATACACACACAGAGATACACACACACACACGCATGTGCTTTTGCTAAAGCTTTTTAAATCATTGACCTTCCTCTTTAGTTCATAACACCTTGTCAAGACACAACAGACTATTTCTAATATAAAATCAAACAAAATAGGATTCTATTCTGGAAATACAGCTCTGCCTTCCTGAAATGCTGAGGACTAAAAATCTTCTAGAGTAATATTAAAGTTAGAAACCAGTACATGCTGATTTTATACATATCATTATGCTTCACAGGGTGAGGGGAAGACAAAGAGAAATGTGCTACAACAAATTAGAATCCAATTACATGTTTATCTACTAATGAGGTGCATAAAATTTTTGCAGTCTCTCTGAATATTCTGCATTGTGTGGGGGTAAAATTCTGTCTGAATTTCTGACTTTCCCATTTAAAAAGCTGATGATTGGTAATGTTTCTTTCCTTTTCCACAGCTCATATTTCCATAAGCTTCTAATTCCCTCATAGATAGCTGTCAATGAACAATTCATTCAACTAAAGTCTTCATTGTGTGAATTTTGTATTAGATCTTTTAGCAGGGGATGCACTCTACCATTCTTCCCATGAGAGCTCTGGAGGGTCTCAGAATTTCTCTGTAGATTAAGCAAAAATGAAAACATGAAAAAAGAAAAAAAAGTGCTCTGGTCATACATCCAGAGCAGTAACAAACCAGATCTCAAATTTCACTGAAGAATTATTGGAAAAGAAAGAGAGGTTATATATCAGAGTTCTAATACAGAATTCTGCAGGTTCTAGTGTTAAAGAATTTAAACTTGAAGTTTCAGGGTTCACATACCATGTAATTTTTAAATAAGCTTTAAAAATAAAATGGAGAGTTGAGACAGTAGGCTGTATTTTTAAGTATAATTATATAATTATGTATAATGGAATATAATTCAAAAGTAAGACTGATGTAGATAGTGACTATTAACTACAAATGTTGTACACAATAAGATCCCAAATGTATACACAAGAAACCCAGTTTCTTGAGGTGCTCTCCAAAGCAGAGCATGAGTTCTGTGCCCAATCTAATCAATTGATAATACCCTGGTACACTGCCTTTGTAAGAGGCATATGCATGATTCATCTCAGCACAGTAGAGACAATGAGAAATCTTCCACATGACAGCTATACCTAGTTTAACGCCATACCCCCAAATGTATTGGCCATGGAATCCTAATAAAAGAATCAGCACTAGTGTTCTATGCAAAACCACTTGGAGAAACTACTAAATTGTTCAGGATAAATGTTCACTATTAAGCTTCAGAAAAACATCAATAAGTTTACTGATTTTAAGAAATTATTTCAAATCTCTAGTAATATGTCCTGAAAAATGACATTTCAGATCACAAGGCAATCACTTAATAAAATGCTAGCTGTCTGTTAGAGCTCTTTAAAAGCAAATAGTCTAAAATAACTGTAGAAAAAAAAAGATACATAATCTTGGTCGAACCAGAAAGTAGTAAGAGTAAATTCAAGTGGATATTCAGAAGGAATAAAAAAAAAACTAAAACCTGAAAAAGGTTTTGTCTTTTAGAAAACAAATGTACTCCACTCCAGAACATCCAAGCAACTCACACTGAAAGGGGAAAATGACCATTGCCATAGAATCAAGGAAAAGCTAACATTCATCCAGGGCCTTTCTCTCTCATTTCTCTGTCTCTCCACATCCATCTATCTGTCTGTCTGTCTGTCTATCTATCTATCTATCTATCATCTATCATCCATCCATCTATCTATCTATCATCTATCCATGTATTATCTTAAAATGTTACCCTATATAAAAAATTGTTTTCAATATAGGGTTTGTTTCTTCATTTTTACCAAATAAAATTAATCCATAACAGTAAGTCAGCACAGAGCAAGCGTACTGTTCCATATACTTCAGCCCCACAGTACTCTCATTTCCTATCATCTTTGGGTATATCTAAGAAAGATTTCAATCATGAAGCATTTCACACTTATAAGAACTTTGATTCTTTTTTCTTTTTAAATTATTTTATTGTTGTTCAATTATAGTTGTCTATATATTCTCCTCACCCCCTCCAAACCCATCTCCCTCCCTTGTTTCCACCCTCCCCCTTGGTTTTACCCATGTGTCCTTTATAGCAGTTCCTGAAAACCCTTCTCCCCACTGTCCCCTCCCCACTCCCCTCTGGCTATTGTTAGATTGTTCTTAATTTCAGTGACTCTGGTTATATTTCTTATATCTTTTCCTTTCAGCAGTTCAAAGAACAGACTTCAAATTAGAATAAATTTGGCATACATATTCTTTAATGAATTCATATGTTATAGGTCAAAATTAGAGAGTTTATATTAATTTTTAACATTTCTACAAACCATACAAATAGATTTCTTTTCTAAGAAAAAACTGGACTGTCCCATTTTAGGCACTAAGAGCATAGGTCAACATTTCTGTCAGTCTAACAGTACCTACCACTAGGCAACACCAGATATTCATTTCTTCATCCAGTAGCCCCAAATCAACCTCCTACTACATATTCTAGGCACTAAAGTTGAATTATTTCACAGATAACAATTACAATGATATAATATTATCTGAAGAATGATTTATAAAAATCATACAACCAACCTGTCTGCTTGATGTTATGGCTATCTGTACAACCATAACATCAATTCATTTTAGAATGTTTTTGTTCATTTTTATTATGTAAGTATTAATAAAACATACTTCATAATTTACAGATTATTTCCAGGGCATAGGAATATAAACAGTTGGCTGAATATATATGCTTACATTGATTACACCTATTATTAAACTCCAAAAGCATTATTAATATTTTGCATACATATATAATTAAATCAAAATATTGTTCTCAGCACAGATGGAACAGTTGTTTCTTAAAAAGTTTTTTAAAACAAAGTCTTTAAAAATGGCCAACTTTATCTTTCTCAATTATAAAATAAAATATTAAAAGTATAAAAATACATATCCCTATTTTTTATGTTTACATTTCTGTTAATATTTTTCAATTTTTAATTTAAAAATCTACACTATGAATTCTTTTCCTGGAACCATCAAATTGTCACCCAAAGTTTTTGCAGTTGTTTTTTATTTTTTTCCTACTCAATTCTTTTTACCTATGGTTTATTTAAAACGTGTTTTTGCTTTTCACCTAATATTTTAGCTTTTAGGTAGTTTTTGAAATTTCTAGTTCAGCAGAATACATATTTTCAAAGGACATCGCAGCTGTTCAGTTGAACCTAGTATCTCTATTGCTTCTTTTTTTCTGTGAGAATTCAGAGCTTGCCACTACATTTCTGGAAGCAGTAAGGAAAGAAATCATGAACAAGAAAGTGTTCAATAGTAAAGAAAAAAATGCAAAAACTTCAGAACAAAGACTTCAGAAGTCAATTTCCATTCTCGCCCCTTCTGTGATTTTAAAATCTACTCTTAGGAAATAGTTTTACAGTTTGGAAAAATGAAGAATATGCTATTTAAAACTTCTGTCAAGATCTCCTTATTCTAAAACTTCATCAGCTAGTAAAATGCCCAGTACCTTAAAACTATCACTGATCATTCGTAAGCATATAATATAATTAATGTTTCTTTTAATTCCGCCCAAATCCACACAATCAAATCAAATTCCTCTAATTAAAATGTTGGCTGTACTTGTAACACCAATTTGTTGATATTTTACACGTACCAAAAATGCCAACTCCTTTAAGCTACTAAAGAGTGATAATGGAAGCACTATATGTAGAGGAATGGGCTGGAGAATTTTTCAGTATGCTGAGCTCGGTTTAAGAAGAAAGAATGGCAGGGTAAGTCCTATCAGAGGCACCCTTTGAGATGATCCCCAAAGTCCTCCTCCTTGTAATTATGCCTTTGATAATCCTGTCTTGTTGAATGTGGGTTAAACTTTGTGACTCACTTTAAAACAGAATGTACCAAAAATGATGAAATGTCACTTCTAATTTACCTTTTAAAAAGACTCTGGCTTCCACTTTGGTCTTTCTCACTCTGTCTTCACCCCTGCCTGCTCCCTGCTCTGTTTGCTCACCTGGTGAAACCAACCAGGTGCCATGTCTCAAGAAAGCCCTGTAAAGCAAACTGACATGACAAGCGACTGACAGAAGGCTCTCGGCCACAACCAGCAAGACACTGAAAATCACATGAGTGAATTTGGAAGTAATTCTCCTCTAGTCTTCTGATGAGACTGCAGCCACTTTCAACAGCTTTACTGCACTTTCATTAGAGACCTTAAATCTGAGGCCCTAGATTCCTAACTGAAGAAATGACAATAAATGCTGGCTGTTTGAAGCCTTAAGTTTTGGCCTAATGTTTAATGAAACCATAGATAACTCATACAGGTGTCCTACATTCTTACTACTTGTATACTACATGCCTTAATACAAACTCAATAAATGGTAGCATCTATTATTTTTAAAAGCACAACCTGAGCTGCTCAAAATCCTGAGCTTTAAACCAGCTAATGCCTTTTCCCAAATAAAATGTATCGATCATCTATTTCGTACATGACATTGTGTACAAGTCTAACAAATATGAAGATGAATAAGTGCCTTGCCATTATGATTATATCTAATAAAATTGCCATGATATGAAAATTGAAAAATTAACAGGAAAATAAAAATGTAACCATCTACAGCATAGAAATAATAATAAATCATTTAAATTACAATAAAAACAGACCCACTGCCTCTCTCCCACTTAGTTTTTCACTAACATCTTTATCTATCATTGATTCTAATACTTGTTGAATAGAATTGAAGTATCATCTTTTAGGGAGTCACATGATGGTTTCTCTCTCCAACTGGACAAACATCATTAACTATGAAGTCGTGCTTGTTCATGAATTAAATTGTTCAGGGGTTAAAGATGGTGATGAAGTTTTCGAATCAGAATTCTCTGTTTTACTCTTAGTTCTGTCACTTACTGGCTCTGAAAACCTTAGGAAGTAAATTAGTGACGGGGCCATAATTTGCTTCCCCTATAAGTTTGAGATATTAATGCCCACCTATTTCAGAGGCCTATTCTGGAGACAAAATAAGATGAGTCCATCAAAAAGCAAATAACCTAGTAGTGAATCTGTAACACAATTAGAACTCAGTCAATGATGGCTAACACATGGGAATACTAAGATGAGTGAGACTGTCAACACCAATGCATACACAGTTTTAAAAAGAGACTTCTAAACAAATGGCAACATCAATAAAGTCTTGCTAAGGCCACATATATAATTGGAAAATGATTCATAGTCAAAATTCAACTTAAGTATCTATTGAGTGCCAATTTTGTGCAACTATGCGTCAATGACTAAGATGTGTGAAAGCAAGACACAGACCTTGACCTACAGTAGAAAATTAGAAGAATAGGTGGACCTGCACTAGTTACTGTCAAATAACCCACAGGATAACTAGAATTTTAAAAGCACAGGCTACAGTGAAAATGGGGGTATACGATTGAATCTGATGGAAGCTTTGGTAAATTTCATGAGGGCTCTATGATTTCAAATGGATTTTTAAAAAATGGTTAAGAATTTTATTTGCATATAGGAAGAAAAGAGGCATGCAGAGAGAGCAAACAATATGACCAAACCTCCTGAAGATAAGAAGCACATGAAAACAATTCTAACAAGATGAAAACACATACAGAGGAGGGTGGGAGAGAGGGGGCACAGAGGGAGAGGCAAAGAGAGAGGAGGAATGGGAGAAGAAAGAGTGAGAGAGAGAGAGATGAGAAAGATAATTTCCTGGGCATGTATCACAGATTGCTATAAAACACTGTTGAAATGCAGTTATGCATTATCATATGATAATGAAGGTGCCCACATTTTCAAGAATTCGATCCTTTATGTATGTACCTGAAGATAATACTTTTATATATAATAGTGTTTGCTAAAGTATAGGTGATTTTCTTCCTAAAGAAAATTGTCTGTACTTCAACATATTCCTGTTTGTAAAATTAGAAAATTCTTCCATAATTATCTTTGAAGGCGCAGAGACATACAGTTATTCTTTAGTATATAAATAACATATACATGCATATGTTAGGAATGAGTTTAGCTAAATTCCTGCAGAGTCAGTCCCATGACAGCACAGCCTTATAATCTGTCTCTGATACTGCGCTGTGTGATATCGCACAGAAACATGATTTGCTTCTAAGATGATAATCTAAAAAATACAGGAACAGTTCATTCAAACATCCCTTGATTCCCTCTAGTGTATGAACAGTAACTTCTTATGCTCTAATAAAATATATTAAAGTCATATGGTATCTTTGGTGTTTCTAGGTAGTGAAGTCCTACAGGTGCATATGGAAACAGTGGGAAGCAGCAGCCCTGGGGCATTGACAGTGACCAAACCTCAGAAGAGTGAATGAAATTTTATCTACAGTAAAACAAAAACCAGTACCTTAAAGCATACCATAATCAATTTACTTATCCCTCAGAAAGAATCACAATTATAAGGGCTTTGTTTATACCCTCTGCAAAATACTTTATGAAAAGAGAAAATTCTCCTTGGCTGGCATGGCCTGGTAGGCTGAGTGCTGCCCTGCAAACTGAAAGGTTGCAGGTTCGATTTTTGGTCAGGGCACATGCCTGGGTTGAGGGTCAGGTCCCCAGTTAGGGGCATGTGAGAGGCAACTATACATTGATGTCTCTCTCCCTCTCTTTCTCCCTACTTTCCCCTCTCTCTTAATTTAAAAAAAAAAAAAAGTCCCTAGCTGGGTAGCTCAGTTGGTTAGAGCATGGTCCCAATACACCAAGGTTGCCGGTTCAATCCCTGGTCAGGGCACATTCTTCAGGAATCAACCAATGAATGTATAAATGCATGAATAAGTGGAACAAATAGATGTTTCTCTTTCACTCTCTTCCCTTCTCTAAAATCAATAAATTTTTTTAAAACTTAGTTTATAAAAAGAAAAAAATCTTGCTATTTTTTACTATATGGTCAATATAGATATATCATGCTATTTAGTACTTGTTAATGAATTCTTAAACCATAAAGATTGATAAAATTATAATAATTCTCAAATCTGAAGCTCATTTGAATAGTCCTTAAAAAGATTAGGACCACAGACAAAAATAAAACTATTGACAGAAATGTGCAGAGTAAACATACATTGGTTATTGGAATAATGCTTTTAAGAACATTTACTTTTTAAAAGAATGTTTATTTATTTTTAGAGAGAGGGGAAGGGAGGGAGAAAGAGAGGAAGAGAAACATCAGTATGTGGTTGCCTCTCACATGGGCCCCACTGGGGATCTGGCCTGCAACCCAGGTATATGCCCTGACTGGGAATCAAACTGGTGACCCTTTGGTTCGCAGCCTGCGCTCCATCCACTGAGCTACACCAGCCAGGGCAGAACATTTAAAATTCTCAGCATAAACTTTTGATGAGAGCTGAATACATCATATCCCCATGAATACTTTCTCAATATTGTACCTAGTTTCTCTTCACCAGAGTGAAAACACTATTCAATTTAATTCTGGTTAAAATCCTGTAAGTCCCAGAATGGTGTAGCAGATTAATCTTGTTCAGCAATTAACAACTTCAACACCAAAGAGTTTATCAGAAAACCTAATAAAAATACACAAAATTACAAAAGCAGACAAGTTGACCATACTATAAGTCACCTACCAAATTCTGCTTTTTAAACATTTTTTTTTACTTCATTTCAGCCTCCAAATCAGAAACTCAAAGAAACTCCCATTGCCCAAAGAATAAATTTAAGGCCTTTGACCTGAAACTCATGTTCAGACATATTTGGCATCAATCCTTTACTTCATGTTTATTTTATACTAATTCACAAAAAGAACCACTGTATGTAATCCATCTCACAAAGTCATAGGCTATTTCCAAAGACGTCTTGCTGAAAGCCATGCCAATCAAACAAAATTCTTTCTCCTGTTAATCCTCCTGAAACACCAGTTAGAAATCCAAGTCCCGCTTCTTGATCCTTAATGAGGTCTGGAATTACTATTTTTCCAAAATTAGCTTCTTTATTTTATAAACATGCTTAGTACATATGATATGAGTCATTTGTTTAGTATTTGATGATATCAGAGTGTATATGATATGTATGGATTCCTCTTCCTCTGTCTTTTAATTCTGGCCACCAGCTGGACCTAAAAATGTTAAAGTAGCATTTTAGAGTGAGTTAAGACATACTAGTGGGATTTAGAGAGCTTCTACCAGCATTTATGCACAAGGAAATAGAACAGATCAGAATGTATCATGTGTACTAAGGGCAACTATCATTTGTGGAAATTTTGTTTTATGTACGTGTTTCATGGGTTGTAATGAAATATCTATTTCTTATAGTGCTACAAGATTAAAAATAATTGAAAACCACTATCCTAGAAGATCATGTCTTCTAAATTAAAACAGTATCTAATAAAACTTTCTATATAAAATAAAGGTTTAAAATGGGTAGGATGGGAGACTAAGTAAAGGCAAGAGAGAATCAGGTACACATAGGGGAAGCCAACACTAAAGAACAGAGTGAAGGCTTTGGGAGCATCAGTGAATATGTACGGAATGAGAGAGATGGGCAATGTGAAACTGACAAGGCCGAATTTCATTTTCAGTGTTGCCTGGAGTAGGCTCTGATTTGGCACAGGACTATGTGGCACACTCACTACAGTGCTCTATGAGTGCATCTTTGTGCACTGTCATAAAACTCAAGTGTAATTTACGGCAGGTAAATTCCAATATGCAATTGTAATAAGCATATGAAAGGAGGGCTTATTTTTGTTCAATGTGTAAGATGGAACATTTGGCACCCAATAAAACTCATAAATGGTGGTTTCTAAATTCATAATTTTCTTATATCCATTTCTTTTTTTGTTCTATTACACAGCCCAGAATTGGAGATCCACATTTTACATACATTAAGTAAATAGAGCTTCACATTTTAAAACAAAGACTACATATGAATAAACATTAAATAGCTTACAGAACCGAAACAGCACCATCTGTCTGAATAATCATTTTCAAATACATAGCTTCTTCATCTGCTATACTTCTCAAAGTACATTTTCAATTTGTTTATGTAAAGCATTCAAAAATGATTCACAATATAACCGAGTATATATCGTGTGGCAGACAGTGTCATCTGTTCACAATTCTGTCCTTCCCCATCTTGAACCTTCCCTCTCTTCAAATTGCTTTATTGTGGTATGTACACCTCATTACTGACTTTGGGATTGATCTGGTAACTTGCTTTGATAATTGAATGTGACTTAATATAATGAACCATATCAAACTAGGCTTTATATGTGCAAATACTGCTCCCCAGGGAAGCATCAGCCCCTGAATGGAGAATACATAAAGCCAAACAACAGTCAGGAACAGAACCACGCATGCAGTCATTTCATTGAATACATTGTGTTGTTGTTAGTCAATGAGAGTTTTTGATAGTTTGTTATGTTATGCAGCATTATTTTTGGTAAGACTGACTAATACATTTCATGGCTCAGAATATCATAATAATCAAATTAAAGTTCTAAAAATTTATCACAAATATCCATTAGCACTCTTGAAAAGCCTCAGTAGTTCAAGGTTTGCAGCATAATTTTCTTGGTGTATATACTCTTTTTAGTTTACAATCCTGTTGGGTATTTAATATAAAAATCAATTTTTACTACTTACAATTCTCTATTTATGAATTAAGATCCATT
Organism: Anoura caudifer; assembly: GCA_004027475.1. NCBI lineage: Eukaryota > Metazoa > Chordata > Mammalia > Chiroptera > Phyllostomidae > Anoura > Anoura caudifer. Next base: position 200,206 of record PVKU01002152.1, on the reverse strand, counting down.
ATCCTCATCATTTCAAATGCACTCTGGTATAATTTATAATTACTTGAATTTTGACATATAACAATGATTAAAATATGGAAATCAATATAAACTTATTGGTCTCCATCTAATGTATAAAATAATGTGTGTGTGCATTCTAAATATCTTCAGAATTTTTGCACTACCATTTTCCAAGTAAAAAATAAAGTTTCAAAAGTAATATCACAGAACAAAGCTATTTCGTATGTATAGAAGAAAGGCATGTGGAAGTAAATACTAAATGAATGAAGAAATTCCTGATTTATTAGTGAATAACTCTACTAAAATAGAATATTTTTGGAATGACCTTTATACAAGAGTAGGGTTTTTATGGATCCGTAGTTTTTTAAGAAGATAAAGTCTTATTTTTGTTGCTCAGTTACAGGTGGCCCTGTTTTTCCCCCAGTACTCTCCCCTGCCCTCCCCAGCCCCCACAGCCCATATTCAATCCTCCCGCCCCCACCCCACCCCCATGGTCTTTGTCCGTGGGTCCTTTATACATGTTCTTTGAATTGACCTTTCCCCTTCTTACCCCCTCCCCTCACCCCTGTGGTCACTGTCAGTTTGTTGTTTATTTCCATGTCTCTGGTTCTATTTTGCTCACTTATTTGTTTTGTGGTTTAGGTTCCACTTATAGGTGAGATCATATGGTATTTGTCTTTCATTGTCTGGCTTATCCAACTATCATTTTCTTTTTCAGATTTTATTTGTTTATTTTTAGAGAGAGGGGAAGGTAGGGAGAAAGATAGGGAGAAAAACCTCAATGCGTGGTTGCCTCTCACACAACCCCCATCAGGGAACTGGACCACAACCCAGGCACGTGCCCAAACGGGGAATCAAACCTGTCACACGTTAGTTCTCAGGCCAACATTCAATCCACTGAGCCACACCAGCTGAGACTATCTATCATTTTTAAAGATGCCAAAGTTGTCCCTGAGAAAACCTTCAAAAGATAGACTCTCACATGTTGTCATGTACTTAACTAAAAGGGCAATGCTTAATCAGGTATGCTCCGTGCAAAAGTCAAGGCAAAGCAGCTTTAAAGTATGCCTGAGATGAAGAATCAGAGACACCTTACCTAAATATGCCCTTAAAGATACCCTAGGTCAAGGACCAAAGGCAGGGCTTCTTACTAAAATGACCATTTCAGTAAGCCCAGAGGTATGTTACCTCTATAGCTTGTAGATAAGCTATATGTTATATTTTGTAGAACATAAAACTATGTCCAGGGAACTGAGATGACTGCTTTAGGACGCAGCTATTATTTCCAGAGTCTAGGAAATGCTAACATTTTATTGGCTCCTATAATCATTACTGTGGAAGGCATAATCTACAAGCTGACACTTCATGGGGCAGGAGATAAAAATGTAAGACAGTTCAGTTTCCTGAGAAAGTACCATTACTTTGGTTATATTTTCCCCCTGTGGAATGTATGGTATTGGGGATTAATAGGCAATGTATTGTACTAAGTTTGTCTTAGTACATTATAGGGACCTTGAGAGAAAAAAAAAGGACTTCCTGAGAGCAGAGCATATGGAGATGTTTGCCCAGTAAAAGGGTGATAAATTACATATTGGTGGAAAAGCTCTATTATCTTACAATGAAATTTCCACGCCCACAATTTATCTATCCAAGAAGCATTACTTCTTTCAATATTAAGATTAACTTATCTGATTTAAATAAGTGTATTTTTGTTAAAATACTAGATTTTTGTCCATATCCATTATTGATCAACACATTAGGAACAGAAAAATTGCTGTTTTTAATGTTATGTTAAAGTTTAAATGTAGATATACAGTTGACCCTTGAACAACATGGGGTTAGGTGCACCAACTCATGTGCAGTGCAAAATCTACGTGTAAATTTTGACTCCCCCAAAACTCTACTAATAACTGGATGGTGTGGATCAGTGGATTGAGTGCCGGCCTGTGAACCAAACAGTTGCTGGTTCGATTTCCAGTTAGGGCACATGCCTGAGTTGCAGGCCAGGTCTCCAGTTAGGGGAGTGCAAAAAACAACCACATACTGATTTTTCTCCCTCCCCTCCCCTCTCTCTAAAAATAAGTAAGTAAAATCTTTTAAAATATTTTATTGATAGCCTATTACATAGAAATATGTAATATTTATTAATAACATAGTCAATCAGCACTTAGTTTTTGTTGTATTATGTATTATACTCCTACAAAAAAGTGAGCTAGAGAAAAGAAAATGTAATTAAGCAAATCATAAGGAAAAGATATTTACATTATTAATGTGAATATTTGTTGAAAAAATCTGTGTGTAAGTGCACCTGCACATTTCAAATCCATGTTGTTCAAAGGCCAGCTGTATGCACCACAATCAACAGTGGCTTTAGGTCATGTGACCAACTGTGCACAGTCACAATACATCAACACTGAGCTGTAGCCACGGACATTTTATGTTTCTGAGAAAATAGTTTTAAAAATGAAAATAAAATAGTGTCAAATATGTAAAAATGATGATAGAAAAATAACTGTTGTGACATGAATAAAATCTGGAGATAGAAGACAAGAAGGAAATGGGAGGAACTGGTGACAAAAGATGGAGTACTAAAGTGACAGATTGAAAATGATGTGACCATTAAGTTAAAGAAATAATAGTCCAGGGATTTTGACTTGTGGCAAATTGACATACTGAACTAATATGAATTTTTGTGTTTTTCCTGCTAAGAAACACAAAAATGGAAGAAAAATTATGTTATCAGATATTTCGAAAATACCTAATTGTTTTATAAAGAAATAAACAAAACAAGCAAGCAAAATATAACCAGAAACATTGAAATAAAGAACAAACTGACAGTTACCAGAGGGGAAAGGGATAAATGGGGGAAAGAAGGGGAAGGGTCATCAAGGAGCACGTGTAAAGGACACATGAACACAGCCAAAGTGGGGTAGGATTGAGGGTGGTGGGTGGTAGTGGGTGGGGTGGGGGTAGGTGATACCGAGAAAATGGAGACAACTGTTCTTGAACAACAATAAAAAATCTGAAAAAAATAAACTAGGAAAAAATTAGACGAAATTTCCATGTGCTAAAAATATAAAGTCAGCTTCAAAATGATAAGCATGGGAATTAAAGACTCTTTTTAGAGGGGGCTGAAGTAGTATGTGGAAACTTGTTTCTAAAACATAGAAACAAGAAAGAGAACAATCAAAGTAAAATATTGGAAAGTGAGTTAACTAACAAGGAGGAGGACAACCAAAAGAAAGTTAGTAGAGACATAATATTATGAAGCGAAAAATACCTTCAGGCAATAAACAGTTCTCAATACAGATGGAGCATCATGTACTTAGTAACACAAGGATTGAATAATACTGCATTAATTAAACAAGTCCATTAAGAGGTTTAAAATATCCCCACAATCACTTATTCCACACAGTTTTAAATGTAAATTCAACCAAACTTAGAAGAAATAGACTAGGTAATTCTAGCCTTACACAAACTCTTTCAAAGAATGCAAATAATAATAATAATAATAATAATAGTAATAATGAGAACACAAACAATAACTCATCTGATAAGGGAGAATAATGTTAACACCAAACACTAACAATAGAAGAGAACGAGAAAATTAAAAGCCAACTTCACACATAAACAGAGATTTAAAAACAAAATGTTAGTAAAATAAACCTAGAGTTCAATTTAGGAAACCAGATTGGTTTAATGTTAAAAATTCCATTAAATTAATTCATTTTGCAGGTGACATTTTTCTAAAAAATAAAAAATCATTCCACATCATTTGCCTTCTTTAGCCATAAACCTCTGGCAAAGTTGCTTGCTGCTCTTGATAGACATTGCTCCTAACTTCGAATTTTTTAGCATATAAACAGCACCAGGACTTTTCTCAAATCTCCTATGGTTAAACTCAATTTTTCCTTAATTCATTTGTGTATCTCTGGAAATTAAATAATTTCCACTAAAGTCAGTAGTGAACTTTTGATGGAGGGAAAAAAATCACTCCAAAATAAATGAAAGTATTTGATGGAATAAAATTTATTTTTTAATGGAAATATGGCTTTTAACACACACCTACAGCAAATGTTACACTTAACAATGAAATGCTTAAATAATTCCCCTTAAGACCAGAAATAAATGAGAATTTAATTTATTGACACTTCTATATTATAAAACATATGTAAAATAGTTAAAGGGATTAAAAAATGAACAAAATGTCACTATCAATAAATAAAATTGCTTTATATATAGAAAAACACAAACCAGAAATAAGAAAATCTATGAGAGTCTCTAGCTATCTTTTGGATTATAGACAAAAACAAAGCAATTTCTATAAATCAGCAACAAACAAAAATAATTTAAAATAATATATGTGTGTATATATACATACATATACATATACATATACATATACATATACATATACATATACATATACATATACATATACATATACATATACATATACATATACATTTTGAAACAAGTATCTGGACTTTTAAAAATTACAGTGAGCGTGGCTGGTGTCACTCAGTGGATTAAGTACTGGCCTGCAAACCAAGGGTCCCCTGTTCGATTCCCAGTCAGGGCACATGCCTGGGTTGTGGGCCTGGTCCCCACTACAGTTGCGTGAGAGGCAACCACACAATGACATTTCTCTCCTTCTCTTTCTCCCTCCCTTCCCCTCTGTCTAAAAATAAATAAATAAATAAATAAATCTCTAAAAAATTACAATGCTTTATCTTGTCATTTAAGTATAGTCTAAATAAAATAAAATTGTATATTTTAATTCTTACCAGTTTATGTGAAAATCTCAGTAGTTATTTTAATTTGAAAAATATCACTGCTACTCACATGAAAGAACAGATGACAATTAATTACCAAATTACATATGAGCCAAAACAAGAACAGGTTAAGAAGGGAACTGTATTACAGTATTATAAAAATCTGACATAGCTATAACAATTAATATAGTATGATTTTTGATGAAAGAAAAATAGAGCAAATTGAACAGAACAGAAATCCCAGCACCAGACCTACTCATGTATTAAAATAAGATTTATTATGGTGCTAGTAGGATTTATCCATAAAATTGGGTTATTCAATTAATTATTCTACATATCTATATGAAGTATGTTATTCTACATACCTACATCACTCTCTAAACAACAATTGAATTCATGTGGATTAAACATAAATGTAAAGATAAAATTATAAAAGTTTTAAAAGACAATTAGGTGACATCTTGAGGATTTCAAGACAAGGAAAATGACATAAACAAAATGGAAATAATATAACTGAGTGAAATATTAAAGAAATCTGATTAAATTAAGATTATAATCTTATGTTGGCCAAATAACACTACAAAGAACATGAAAAGGCAAGCTACAAACTGAGAAGAGACTTTTTTATGTCATATAATTAAAAATATTAGGATCTTAACTACATATAATACTCTTACAAATAAAATTCAGTGTAAACTATTTTGAATGAATGCTTCACTCAAGAGGAGAGTAGAAACTGGACAGCTATGAGCAAAAAAATAACATCGGACCACTCTATTATACCATGCACAAAATTAACTCAAATGCATTGAAGGCTTTACCATTAGACCTGAAACCATAAAGCTACAAAACTCCTTAAACAAATTATAGGCAGTACAGGTCCCAAATCTGACATTAAAAGCAAAAGCAACAAAAGCAAAAATAAAGAAGCTGACCTCATCAAACTAAATAGCTTCTTCATCCAAAAAAAATCATCAACAATATGTAAAGGTAACCTACTAAATGGGGAAAATATTTTATATAATATATATTTATATATGTATATATATACATGTATATATAGAGAGACAGATAGATACAGATATCAGATAAGAGGTTCATACCCAAAATATAAAAAACTAATATAACTCAAGAGAAAATAAGCATCCAATTAAAAAATGAGCAGATAACTTGAGTAGAGATTTTAACAAAGAATACATACAGATTGCCAACAGGTACATGAAAAGATGCTCAACATCACTAATCATCAGGAAAATACACATCAAAACCACAATGAGATATGTCCTCACACTTGTAAAATTGGCTATTATCAAAGTGACAAAGTATAATAAGTGTTGGCCAGGATGAGGACAAAGGGGAAACTCACACACTGTATCAGGGCGTGGAAACTGGGGTAGACGCTATGAAAAACAGTCTCAAGGGTCCTCAAAATATTAAAAGTAGGACCATATGACCTAGCAATTCCACACCCAGATATTTATACCCCCAAAATGAATACACTACCTCAAAAAAATAATGCACCTTCATGTTCACTGGAGCATTATTTACAATAGGCAAAGATATGGAAACAGCCTCAGTGTCCTCTGATGGATGAATAGATAAAGAAAACTGTGGCATGTTATTATTCAGCCATAACAGAGAAGAATTCTTGCCATATGCAATAACATGAATGGACCTTGAGGGCATTACGGTAAGTGAAACAAGTCAGAGAGAGAAACACAAATACCATACAATATAACTTATTTGTAGAGTTATAAAAACAAACAAAAAGCCCCAACCATGGTAAAGGCAGCAGATTGGTTGTTGCCAGAGGTGGGTAGGGGATGGGAGAAATGGGTGGGGGGGGACAAAAGGTACAAACTTCCATTTATAAAATAAATAAGTCATGGGAATATAATATACAACATTGTGACTATAGTTAATAATATTATATTGCTTACTTAAAAGTTGCTAATAAAGTAGATCTTAAAAGTTCTCATCACAAGAAAAATGATGTTTTCTGTAACTACATAAGATGATGTAAGTTAAATGGACTACAGTGACCAAGGAAAGGCCCATAAAACAAATTCGGTTAACTGCCTGCCTCTTGTCACACATACAAAATGAACAAGATAAGGATTCAGGCTAACAGACCCCACCCACACACACCTGCATTTGAGTAGACACATCTCCTGGGGGAAGCTGACATCACCTTTACCTGTCAATCAGTATGTAACTTCACCCCCATCTTGTCAACTATATAAGTCCTCCAGACAAAAGACCCACTCACTTGGCATTTTGGCTGTCTTGCCACATGGGGGACTCCTGGCCAGCTGGCCTCTGGCAACCTGGCCTCTGGCTTGGGGGTGCCTCTGACCACCTTTTTTGGCCACATGGCATCTAGTCACCTGGCCTCTGGCCACCTGGATGCTAGTCACCTTTGCTCCAGCCACCCTTGCTTTGCTTTTCTATTATAAGTTAGCATTAAAAAACTTCATGTGCATGATGCTAATGGGCTTGCTGGCCTATAATTATTTACTGTGTCTGCTAGAATAGCCGAGTTTCTGGGATTTTCTCCTGTAACAATTACAAATACATATAGACAAAAGAAAAAATAATAACAGGAATTTACAAATATTTAGAACTGAGTGAAAATAAAAATGCCACATATCAAACATTATAAACATGGACAAAGTGGTATGCAGAGATAAATTTAGTACCTTAGGTGAGTATGTTAAAAATTATGAAAATTGAAAATTCACAATTTAAATATTTAATTCAAAAATTTAATGAAAAAAAGAAATAAAAGAACCAAAGGTAAGAGTTGCTTCTTTGGTATCATAGTACCAGTAAAATAAATCTTTTCTCTTCACTAATGCTCTGCTATAAATACATCACAAATTATATAAATGTGATATCAGAAACTATTTTGACAAGTTGATGAAGAAAATGTGTGACTGAATAATAATAATCTTGAAGACCACTGCTTTCAATCTGCTTAATAATAAGGTAGATTATATTTAAATCTTTTATTCACCTTGAATTTATTTTTGTGTATGGTGTAAGTTGGTGTTTGAGTTTCGTTTTTCTGCACATAGCTGTCCAGTTCTCCCAACACCACTTGTTGAAGAGGCTATTTTTACTCCATTTTATGTTGCTGCCCCCTTTGTTGAATATTAATTGACCATAGAGACTTGGGTTTATTTCTGGGCTCTCTGTTCTATTCCACTGGTCCATGTGCCTGTTTTTATGCCAGTACCCGGCTATTTTGATTACGGTAGCCTTGCAATACAGTTTGGTGACAGGTAATGTGATCCCTCCTACTTTGTTCTTCTTTCTCAAAATTGCTATAGCTATTCGAGGTTGTTTATGGTTCCATATAAATTTTTGAAGTGTTTGTTCTATGTCTGTGAAATATGCCATTGGTACTTTAATAGGTATTACATTGAATCTGTAAATTGCTTTGGGTAGTATGGCCATTTGGATGATGTTAATTCTTCCAATCCACCAACACAGTATATGTTCCCATTTGTTTGTGTCTTCCTTGATTTCTTTCTTCAGTGATGTGTAGTTTTCTGCATACAGGTCTTTTACCTCCTTGGTTAGGTTTATTCCTAGGTATTTTATTTTTCTTTTCACTATATCAAAAGGAATTTAAATATAAGCTGTGACACCATTAAAGTCCTAGAGGAGAACATAGGCAGGGAAATCTCAGATATTTCATGCAGCAACATTTTTACTGATATGTCCACTGCTAGGATTATACCCTAAGAACCCTGACACACCAATCCAAAAGAACCTATGCACCCCAATGTTCATAGCAGCACAATTTACAATAGCCAAGTGTTGGAAGCAACCTAGGTGCCCATCAGTAAATGAATGGATCAAAAAACTATGGTGCATTTACACAATGGAATTTTATGCTGCAGAAAGAAGGAGTCGCTACCCTTCGTGACAGCATGGATGGAACTGGAGAGCATTATGCTAAGCAAAATAAGCCAGGTGGTGAAAGACAAATATCATATGATCTCACCTTTAACAGGAACCTAATCAACAAAACAAACAAGCATAATATAACCAAAGACACTGAAATTGAGAGCAGGCTGACAGTCACCAGAGGGGAGAGGGGAGGAAATGTCAGAGGAAAGTGGGAAAGGTTTGAAGCAACAAGTATGAAAGACACATGGACAAAAACTGGGGGGCATGGAAATGGGAGGGAGGTGGGGAGGGCTGGGGTGGTGGGCTGGGATGGGAGTAAAAGACAGATAACTGTACAAGAACAACAATTAAAATTTAAAAAAATTTCACAAAAAAATTAAGGTAGATTATTACTCTCTCACTTACCTAAACTCTTATTCCAAGGTTTTTTATTGTTAAAGAATATCATTTAAGTAAAATTTAATTAAGTAAAATACAGAGAACTGATAATATGATTCTACTGAGTACCATCTGGCTTATTCCATCATTTCAACATTCCTAATGTGGGGACCAAAGTGATGTGACATGTCTGAAAGAGATTCACATCTGATTGTCATTTAAAATAAGGAATATAGCTTCTCCAATTTTCTCAGAAACTATGACCAAACAGGTCATCATTTTCTCTAATATAAAAGAGACAATATCAGCTCTTTGTATCTTGATGATTTTGAAAACTTTCTAAACTCAACAGGGTTTTTTGAGTTCCAATGAACATCAATGTGATCCATGTACTGCGTCACTACAGTGGTTACATACATCATATAGATTTGCTCTGAGTATTTAATTTCCAATCAAGGTTAGATGGCAGAATGCTACTACAGCCCAAAGATTACAATATCCCCGTATAAAATACTGAAATCAACTAACTCAGTGGCCCTATGATTTTCCTCTCCATTTGGTGAGGCTGGGGCTGTACTATATAAAACACATTATGTTATTTAAGCACCTCAAGGAAGGCATCCTAGTTTCAGGTTATTAATTTATGTTCCAAACCGACTTACTCTGTCTTGGTTCAATTGCCACATGCCTGGTTTCTACCTTACTGCTCAACATTTTCAGATAAATGTTTCCATAAAACAGTTTATTTCAGTTTCAGCACTGAAGCTCTCCTAAGGATTTCCCAAGCATTAGTTCTTCAGGCTGCTTGCCATTTCCTCTAATCCCTCATCAGTTGCTTAAAGCTGAAATTCCAAACTGATAAGAAATCTGAAGAACCTGTTTATCTGAAGTCAAGTTCAGATAGCCACTACCTATTTAGTAGGAGAATGCATGTTCCTTCTGAGAAGAGGAGCAATAATGTAGTTAAATATTGGAAAAGACTCGATGACATGGAGGTAAGTAAAACAGTTCTGCCATACAGTTGGTAAGATATGAGAAAGGTTAAAAGGAAAGATGAGAAAAAAATTATATAACCACTGGATTTGTAGTACATAAAACCACACACTTTTCAAACCATTTATCACCTGTAAACATTTTCTTCTGATTTTACAAAGACATGAAATGCTGGCTTCCATACAAATAAACTACTTGTCCTTTGCAACATATGTACACAAAAAATATCCGGCAATTTTATTTTCCTTTAATAAAGAAAAAGGGAAATGATAAAGTGGAGTATAAAAGTTTTGGAAGAGGAAAGTCAACATAGTTAAAAATGTTCAAGGCTAATGGGAATTCCTCATGATGCCAAATGTGGAGAGTGGGACTAATAAAACGGCATTGGTCTGGTCAAAATAGTATAAAGTATATAAAACAAAATGGAGTCAGTCATGTCAACCAAGATGGCTCCCAGTCAGCCATGACACTTTGGTTCAGGAGGGAAACTACCTATGTCATGCTAGATAGATCTAGCAAGGAGACATGTTCAAAATAGCCATGGTATCTACCCACATGATCAGAACAGCCATGGCTGCAGAGTGGGACTTCCTATAGATAAGCTCCTGGACAAATTCCCCAGTTGCTATCAGGGGTGCCAAGACACTTATCAAGAGACCCAGAGGGGGGGAGCATACCACTCTCAAGGTATAACTGAGGCAGGCTCCAGACCACTGATGAGACAGCCAAGCTCCACACACCAGTGTGCTGATCTATGCCAAGCTGATCTCCCTTGGCATTGGCTACCAGAGGCTCTGCCCTGATGGACTGTGAGGACTTTGTCTGCCCTGCTGCCCACCCAACTCTCAGAGATCATTCCTTGCAAGATGCTGACAACTCCTTTGCCTACTGTGCTGTCCCCTGGACCTACAGACTGAGACTCTGGGACTCGGGTTTGTAATTCCCCATTGATTGCTCTGTGTGTGTGTTATATTTCTCTTAGATTGTTACAGAGTGTAAGTAGAATATTAACGTATGTTGATGTTATACTTTGAGTGAACCCGCATTCAATAAAAGCTGAGCGAATAGCATAGTTATCTTGTGTGATTCTTGTCTATTTCATGGTATGGAGTTGCTCAGCAGTTAACTAGCTGAATAATTGCCCAGCTGAACACTTTTTATAGGAAAGACTATATTGCAAACATATGTTCGTGACACCAAGGCAAATTTCTGACGTTCAGGTCTGTATAGTGCCACTACTTCAACAAGCGTTCCTTATAATAGTCATAGGGGCTCACTCTAGAAATATTCAATGTGGAAATTACCCACCAAAGTAACTTTATGACCCACTGCCTTCTAGGCTTACCAGAATTGTGTCATCTAGAAAAAAAAATTGAAAATGTAGTTTTTATCCAACTTTTAATTAGTGGCAATGAAATCCTGAATGGTATAGCTTCTTCAACTGATTCCCTGATGCAAGTCAGAAATGTAGAACAAGATGTGCTCCGCTTTTTTTTCAAAGACAAAGATTATAGACTCTCCTCTTAATTGTATTCCGCTAAAGTGGCTGGGATTTATTGGCTAGGAAATGCACTGTGTCCAGCCAATGGTTCTATGCAGTATTTTCCACTGTTCCACTTCTGTTAACAAAGACAGTTCAAGGGCAATTACTAATTATGATTTTGACACAGTTTTACTTTCCTGTTTAGCTTTGAAAGTAATTCCATGGTATGCCCCAATTCCTTTGTCAATTTCCTCTTCTACTAATTTCTAAGTTAATGAACTAGTGAACTCAAGGAGAGGCTCTGACTTTTAAAGTATTTTCCCCTCCCAAAATTTTAGTTTCACTTTTCAAAAGAACACTTCCAATTAAGATTTATTATAAAGAACAAATTAAGAAAATTTAAAACTTTAAAGAAGAGCACTACATAAGATGTCTAAAAGATTACACATTTATCACTCTTGTCTCAGTAATCACTCACTAATTAGGATACACGTTTGAGATCCAGTTCTGTAAACTACAAAATATATTCATGAACAAAAGTACCTTATACTCAAGAATGCAATGGTGTTTGTCACTGAGATTCTGAGAAACTCATAAATCTACTCTCTTGAGGTCTAGAAGATATTTATGGAATTATTTCATAGTACATAGATTTATTTCATGCCTAGCCTATGTTGAGTTGAAATCTGACCCTCAAGTGAAAGCAAACATATTTACATAATCCTCATGTGTCTTGGTTCAGAAATGATACAAAAATAAACAGTAAAACAAAAGCCATCATAACATAAAAGAGAAAGCAAGTCCAAATTACACCACCAGAATGATTTGATCCCATTTACAACTTCCTAACTGCCATATAGGAAATTCTGATATTTAAAAACCTGAACATATATATGATTTTAAAACCCTGACTCATATATATTATTTATAATAGTAACTAATGCTAGTTCATTAATTTAGGGGAAAGCACTAAAGTAATATTATGAATTTTCAAACTTATTTAAAAAGCATACTTGTTTTTCTTAAAAATATACCTATAAAAATAATTTTTAATTACACATTTAAAAGCTGTTCCACTGAAAATTACTGTTGAATATACTAAAGTATAACTAGATAAAACATTTCTAAATATAGAAATGTGCACATAGATAATACATATCTATATCATACATATATATTTTAAATAGAATACTTTTACCTTCAGTAGGAAATCTGCTTTTTCTTACTTTAAATACTGAGTACATGTTTAATTACTATTAAATGTTATTATATATATTATTTATCTTTAATTATAACTTATTTAACTAAATACTATGGAGATTCAATTTGCCAAATTGAATTTTGGAGTTTTAATTCAAACATTATTCAAATTTGATCTATTCCTAGATTTTTCTATTTACTCTCTTGATTTCCAGTCAATTATTTTAAATTAGAATAGTCTGGGACAGTACCTACTTGGTGGGATGATGTGAAAATTAAGAGACAAAAATGCATGTAGTTGGCACATAATGGGTGTTCAATTAACACCAGCTAGTGTCAACAGGTTCACTGTAGACTTGCATAAGTCTCATTTCTACTCCTTTTGCATAGTATATTAATTTCAGATACATTAAATAGAAAAAAATCTATCTCAGTGTACCACTACAATAACAAAATTACCTTGAAAGTACTTTCATTTTGCTAATGCTTCTAGTATCAATACATCATATTTACTTATTTTCCTTTTAATTGAATTACTTGGAGTAACACTGGTTAATAAAATTATACTGGTTCCAGTGCACAATTCCAGAATACATTATCTGTATACTGTTTTGTGTGTTCACCAGTCCAAGTCAAAACTCTCCGTCCATCCATCACCATTTATCCCTCCTATACCCTCTTCCACCTTTCCTCCTACCCCCATCTCCATGCCCCAGCAATCACCACACTGTTCTCCATGTCCATGAGTTTTCTTCTTTCTTTTTTTTACTTAACCCCTCCACTGCCACACCTGTCAGCCTGCTCTCTATTCTGCATCTGTCTCTATTTTACTTGTTAGCTCATCCTACTCATTAGAGTCCACATGTGATTGAAATCAGATTGTCCTTGACTTTCTCTGACTGGCTGATTTCACTTAGCCTTATGTGCTCCATATCCATTCATGCTATCACAAACGGTAAAATTTCACTTTAAACAGAAATATTTTCAAGTTTTAATGGCAGCTGTTTCCACTTAAAAGATTAGAAATAATACTTGACTAGACAGAAAAAGAAAAATCAGAGTTTCCTCTCTTTTCAGAGTTTTACTCTTTCCCTAAACAGAAACCTCTTCTAGAACTCTTTGTAACTTTAAATCCAATTCTACAGACATTATCATATAGAAAACATCCTATTAAACAATTTCAAAACTGAATACCAGGTAGGATATATCATGAAAGCAAATGTGTATATGAACAAATTAATGTAACAGAAAAATGCCAAAATATTTGGTACTTGATGTTGTAGCATTAGTCTATCTGTTTTATGCTAGAACCATAACATTTAAATACTATAGACTTGTAATAAAGTTTGAAATGAGGACATGCCATGCATCCAGATTTGGTTTCCTTCTATATGACAGCTTTGGGTATTCAGGGGACTTCTTTGATTTCACATGAATTTTAGAATCTCTTCTCTATTTTTTCAAAAAATTCCATTCGGATTTTAATAGGTATTATATTGGGTCCATAAGTGTCTTGAAATTTGAACATTAATTCTTCTCGTTGATGAACATATTTCCATTTATTTTTATTTTCTATTTCTCTCATCAATGTCTCATGATATTGAGTGTATATCTTTTTCACTATCTTACATAAAATTATTCCACATATTTATTATTTTGATGTTACTGTAAATGGGAATGATTTCTTAATTTGTTTCTGATAGTGCATGGTTAGTGATACAATGTAACTAAATTGTGTACAATAATTTTGAATCCTGCAACTTCCCAAGTTTGTATATTTTTTCTAACACTTTTTTAGTGGGGTCCTTAGGATTTTCTATGTAAGACCATATCTCATCTGCAAACACAGATGACTTCATGTCTTCCTTTCCAATTTGGAGGCATTTTCTTTCGTCCTCTTGCCTAATTTCTCTAGCTAGGACTTCCATTACTATGTTGAATAGAAGTGTGAGACTGGGCACCCTTATCTTGATCCTAAACTTAGCAGAAAGCTTTCAAACTTTCATCGTTGAGAACGGTACTAATTGTAGGCTTGTCATATACATCCTTTATTCTTATGAGGTATATTTATTTTATACCCATTTAGTTGAAATGATATTTTTGATCTTTCACTCTACTAATGTGGTATATCACATTTTTTGATTTGTATATGATGAACCATCAGGTTTCCCACTTACTTATGGTGTATGATCCTTCCAGTATGCTGTTGAATTTGGTTTGCTATTATTTTATAGAGAAAATTTGCATCTATATTCAGGGTACTGTCATGGAGTTCTCTTGTAGTGTCCATATCTGGCTTTTGTAGCAGGGTAACCATGTCCTCATAAAATGAGGTTGGGAAGGGTCCCTGCCTCTAATTCCTTTAATTTTTTGGAAGAGTTTGAGAAGAACTGTTATTAATTTTCTTTGCAAGGTAGAATTCACTGGTGGAATCATCTGCTCTTCAACTTTTATTTATTGGGAGGTTTTTAATTACTGTTTCAATTTCCATACACATTATTGGTTTATTCACAGTTTTAATTACTTCACAATTCAGTCTTGGTAGATTGTATGTTCCTAGGATTTTTTCATTTTTTCAGGTTATTCAGGTTTTTCATTACTATGAACAGTTGTTCATAGTAATCTCCTGATCTTTTTTTTTTTTAAATTTCTGTGGTGTCAGTTGGAATGTCTTCTCTTTCATTTCTGATTTTATTAATTTAAAACTTCTCTCTTTTTTCTTAGACTAGCTGAAGGCAGTCAAGATAATCTTTTAAAAAAGCCAGCTCATAGTTTTGTTCATCTTTTCTATGGTTTTCTGGTCTTTATTTCATTTACTTGTGATCTGATCTTTGTTTACTGCCTTCCAACTGCTAACTTTGGGCTTAGTTTGTTCTTTGGCTAAATTCTTAAAATGTAAAGTTAGATTGTTTAATTATGAACTTTTTTTACTTGATTATGTCTTTATACTTCCCTCTTAGTACTGCCATTGCTGTGTCCCATAAGTGTATGTATTTTGTATTTCCATTTTCATCTGTTTCAAGATACATGGGGGGACCCAAAAATGGAGTTTATTTACAAAAAAAATTATCTATTCATTCTTACATGTTTACACTTTGATTACCTTAAAATTACTTTCCATCTCATGCAACACACCTCTTGAGATATTTTTTCCCACTTCTCAATACAATTTTTAAATTTATCAATTGTGATGCCTTTTATTTCTGCTGTTTTTGTTTCACCTCTTCCACATTGGCAAAACATTTCCCTTTGAGGACTTTCTTCATCCAGGGAGACAAACGAAAAAAGTGACCTAGAGAGAGATTGAGTGAATAGGGAGGTGGGGCACAGGGGTCATGTTGTTTTTGGTCAAAAAATGCTGAACACTCCACGTGGTGTGGACAGGTGTGCTTATAATTCATCTATCATGAAATGAGCAAATGTGTTAAAGAGTCTTCATAAAGATTCACTGAGGCTGAACACACCTTGTCACAAAAATGCCAGCTGGTGCATTGATACAGACTGGTTCCTAGAACTCTCACCTAGCAGGGGAAGCCTATACTACAGGGGCCTACCCTCCAGAAGATAATTTTAGTTTATTTTGGGCCCCTTATATATTTCTATTTCTCTTTTATTTTCTTCTTTGATCCATTGGTTGTTCAGGAGTGTGTTGTTTAATTTCTACACATTTGTGAATTTTCTAGTCTTCTTGCTATTGAATTCTAGTTCTATACTATTGTAGTTAGAAAAGATACTTGCTGTGCTTTTAACCTTCTTACATTTGCTAAGGCTTGTTTTGTGACCTAACATGATGTATCTTAGAGTATGTTCCATGTGTACTTGAGAAGAAGGATTATTCTGTTTTTTCAATACAATATTCTATATATGCATGTTAAGTTCATTGGTCTAAAGTATAATTCAAGCCCATTATTTCCTTATAGATTTTCTGACTGGTTGATCTATCCATTGTTGAAAGTGGTGTATTGAAATCACCTATAATTATTGTAATGTTGTCTGTTTCTTCCTTCAGATCTGTTTAGTATTTGCCAATATTTTTTAATTGCTCCAATTTGGGTGCATCCATACTTGTATTATGTTCTTCATGTAGTAATTTTTTTTATCATTATTTAATGACCTCCTTTGTCTCTTGTTACAATTTTTGAGTTAAAAATCTGTTCTGTCTGAGATAAGCATAGCTATCCTTATTCTTTTCTAGGGGGATTTCATTAAAATAGAATATATTTTCATCTCTTTACTTACGTGGAGCCTGAATTGGTCCTTAAAGTGGACGTGAGTCTCTTTTTGGCTGCACATGGTTGGGGTGTTTTTTAATCAATTCACCTACTGTATTTCTTGTGACTGATAATTTAACCTTTACATTTAAAGTAATTATTGATGAGAAGATTTACTAATGTCACCTTATGCATTTTTTTTTTTACTGTTTTGTAGTTTCTGTGTTTATTTCTTCCTATTTAATTATCTCTTTGTGAATTGATGTTTTTCTATAGTGGTATACTTTGACTCCCTTTTCTTTACCTCTTGTGTATCTGTTGTATATTATTGCTTTATGGTTACCATGAAGCTTATATAGAACACCATATCAATTGGTCTAAGTCTATTTTTAAAAATTTTTAAATTTTTATTGTATTTTTTCCATGACCATGTAGTCCCTGTTTACCCTATCCACTCCCCAATCACCAAAGTGTTGTATATGTTCATGAGTCCTTTTTTCTTTTTTTAAAACTGATTGCAAACAAAAATTGATTGCAAACAAAAATTCAATCCTTTTACTGCTCTCCTGATAGTTTATGTTTTTTATGTCAACATTTCCCTCTTTTTATATTGTGCATCACTTAATATATATAATTATATAGTTATGTTTTAGATCTCTTATCCTTTAAACCCTCACACTAGAGTTAAGTAAACATACCATGATATTACATTATTAGAATACTTCTAATCTGACTATATGCTTACCTTTACTAGTATGTTACATATTCTTTGTTTTTCTTTTTGCCTCTTTAATTGCATGTTTTCACATTCCCAGATTATAGTTTACTGATTCTTCCTTCCATTTGATAGAGTCTGCTGTTGAAGTTTTCTGTTAAATTCTTCAGTTCAGTCACTGTATTTTTCAACTTTAGAATCTTTTTAATGATTTCTTCTCATTTGAATTTCTCATTTTGTTCGTGTACTATTTGACTAATTTCTTTTAGTCGTCATTGCTTTTTGTAGTTCACTGAATTCAAGAGAATAATTCTTTTAAAAATATTTTATCATTTATGCTTTTACAATTTTCTCAATTTCCCCCCTTTATCCACCTTCCACCCAGACTACCTTCAACTCCCATAGTCAATCCCCACATAGTTGTCCATGCCCATGGGTTCCTTCATATATGTTCTTTGACTAATCCCTTCACCTTCTTTCAATCATCCCCCCCATCCCTTCTTATAGCTGTTAGTCTGTTACATGATTTCATGCCTCTGGTACTTTTTACACGAGTTTATTTTACTCATTAGCTTCCTCTTATAAGATCATATGGTATTTGCTTTTCACTGGCTTATTTCATTTAGCATAATAGTCTACAGTTCCATCCATGCTGTCACAAAAAGGTAGTAATTTCTTTTTCCTTTCTGCTCTATAGTATCCCATTGTATAGTATTCCATAATATTCCACCATTTCTTACCCACCCATCTACTGATGGGTACTTAGGCTTTTTCCAAATCTTGGCTATTATAAATAGCACTGTTATGAACATGAGGGTGCATAAATTCTTTTGAATTGGTGTTTCAGAATTCTTAGTGTATAATCCCAGCAGTGGAATCATTGGGTCAAAATGCAGTTCCACTTTCAGTGTTTTTTGAGGAAATTCCAACTGTTTCCCACAGTGGCTGCATCAGTCTGCATTCCCACCAACAGTGCACTAGGGTTCCCTTTTTCTCTACATCCTTTCCAGCACTTGTTATTTATTGATTTATTAATGATAGCCATTTTGGCAGGTGTGAGGTGACATCTCACTGTGGTTTTAATTTGCATTTCTCTGATGGCTAGTGATGTTGAGCATCTTTTCATAGTCGGTGGGCCATCAGTATGTCCTCCTTGGAGAAGTGTCTATTCATGTCCTCTGCCCATATTTTAATTGGATTGTTTGCCTTCCTGGTGTTGAGTTGCATAAGCTCCTTTTTATGTTTTGGAGATTAAACCCTTGTCTGATGTACCATTGGCAAATATGTTCTCCCATGCAGTCAATTTCTTTTTTTATTTTGATGATGGTTCCTTTAGTAGTGCAGAAGCTTTTTGATTTGTTGTCATTAGATTTGTTGTCATTTGATTTGTTGTCAGATAGTTCAGAGATCCCATTTTTTTAAGTCAGTCACTGATATTTTATGTTTTCTTTGTTGGTGTCGTGCTTCCTTAATTATTCATGATTTTTTGTTGTTGTTGTTTTTTGTTGGTGTCTGTGCATTTGAGGAAGTGTTTCTTCCTGTATTTAAAGATTAGCTTCAGCAGGTAAATCCCTTCATAGTCAGCTCATCCAGAGACTATGGGTGGGCTTCCTGCTGGAGTCCTTGGGAAGGTAGGTATGGTGGCTGGGTCAGTAGGTGGGCAGACTTGGTGACTGGGTGCATGAGAATCAGCATAGTGCCTAGGTGTGTGGACTTAGAACCTGGGTTTACTAGGGCAAGCCTGGTGCTGTGTCTGTAGTGATGTGCCTATGACCTGCATCTATGTGGTTGAATCTATATCCTTGATCTGAGAGGCCATCCATGTGCCAGAGACCACTTGGGTGGCCTGATGTCTGGGTCTGTAGGTCTGGTTTGGTACTAGGATGGACTGGGAGCATAGTTCCAAGAGGCTGTGACCACAGGGGCTGGTTTGGCCCTAGGGAAAGCCTAGAGCTTAGGACCACGGGAATAGGCCCGTAAATTAGAGTTGGGAAAGTGCCCTGATGGTTGGTGCTGCAGAAGCCAGTATGGCTCAGGAGCAGGCTGGGAGCCTAGGTCTGTGGGAGCTGGCCTCAAGGGTGGGGCCATGGAAACTAGCCTGGATTTGACATAGGCCAGGCTCCCTACCTAATGGCTCCCATGTCTGTGGGAGCCAGTCTAGGAAAATGAAGGCTGGCCTCTTGCTGGGGTGACTTGAGGGCCTGGTGCTGTATATGCTGGGTTGGTCCTGGGATAGGTCAAAAGTTTGTGCATGTTGTACCTGGCATGGTGCTGATCCTGGCTAAGAGCATGGGTTCATAGGTGCTCAAATAGAGCCTTAGATAATGGGACTGATTGGGGCCACAGAAGCCACATGGGGCTGTGGGAACTAGCCACCACTGGGATGTGCTAGGAGCCTGGATTTGTAGGAGTCCACTGGGAGCCTAGTACCATGGTAGTCAAATGGGGCCATGTGAGCCCCCTGGGTTCACTGGAGCTGGCAGGCACCTGGGTGAGCCGAGAGTCTGGGTTTGTGGGAGCCTACAGGGAGTCACCCAAGGCAAGGCCTCAGAACTTGGTCTGGTGCTAAGGTGGGCCTGCTCTGGGGGTTGTAGTAGACATGGGCACTGTATTCTCTCTCCCACAGGGAGGCCATCTCTTTCCAAGTTGGGCTACCTGAGATTGAGTGAGAGGTGATGAGGTCCTGTGAATCTATCTTTCCTACATGCCTCAAGGCATCTTTTGTTTTATTTCTATGCACCCTCAGTGCTATAATCCCTCACCTAGAATCCTCAGGTCTTATAAAGGTCTTTTCATATCTGTTTGCTTGGGGAGGGCATGAACACTACAAACAGCTGTGCTGCCATTTCACAGACATCACTGCTCCACTCGTCATCTTTGTTTCCATCCCACTCTTGCACTTCAGTTAGCCTCCAAAGATGCTTGGTGAAGTGATTTAAAGCTAAGAATTGGGGATTTAGTGTTCAAGTAAAAGCTTTCTAATAAGATTATATTAAGCTCATTCTTCCCTAGTGACTGACTTTATAAATTAATGGAGACACTGAAAACAGGAAGAAAGGTGGCAGAAAAGTGACACATGAGTATATATGTGTGAGCAACAGTGTTTAGAGAAGAGAGGTGTTGTGTTTAGCAGCAACAGCCTCAATTTCAATATGCCTTAAAAGCATCATTAATAAAATTAGGCCAATCACAACTAATTGTGAAAATTCTCTTAGGTAAAGCTATGGATTTTTTTCTTAGTAAAGCTTTGAGAAATGAGGTAAAAGTGTTTCAAAAGGTTGTGGACTCCAATCAGGATAAAGGAACAGGATAAAGGATACAAGCACTCTAGTTCCTAAAGTACACAGACTTGCCTTGTATAGCTGCCATGGGCAGTATTATCTCTAATTCTATTCCCAACAAGAACTGCAGTGGCATTTCTACCCAAAGCCACTGGGAAAGAAATCCATGCAACACTTTTCCAGACCAGATCCCTGCCTTTCCCTCACCTTCACTCTCTGGCCTACTGCTGCCGGAGAGGAACCCCAGCCTGTGGAACTTTCTCCAAGAGTATACAAGTATCACAATTTGGACAACAGTATGTTGACACTTCATTATAGATTATTATATATTTCCCCATGGAAACTATGCTTGAAATAGCAAATTACAACTGTTCATTAATATAATTCTAAAAGTAAGTGAGTGAAGTATTAGTTCTCAAACTTCACTCATTCACCAAGGCTGTTCATGACATGATTTGTTCAAAAACCATTTTCCCATTAGAAATATGTAAATTGAATTGATCATTCCAGAACCCCCAAATGACTCCTTGTTTTCACCTTTCTAATACATAGTACGTGTCTAATGTAGTGTTTTCTATAAATACACATTTTAAAAACAAAAATTACATAAAATATAAATGAAAATTTAACAAAAAGATAATAAAATGGTCAGCAAAAAAATAAAATTTATGTACACACTAGAACTTACCTTTAATGTTGAGAACTATTGATACCTAATTATGGAGTAAAGGAATGGAGGGATATTACTGTTTGGAAGGGGAGCCTGGTTCCATAAAAATTTCAGGTAGCTCTTTCTTGGGGGTTCTTTCCCTCTTTTGTTTATTTGCTCCACTAGAACTTGCTTTATACTCACCGGGCCACTGTCTCACTAAAAACATATCCAATGATGTTTGTTTTTTCATGCATTTTAACAGTTCCTGAAGTGAAGTACTACATTGTGTTTGAAAAGTTACTCAAGGTTTGCTACTTCTTTGTCAAGGTGATATTTCTCAGGAAAAGTTTGCATTTCTCCCCATTTCCCAAGCATCTCCTTGATTAATGAAGTAAGCATATCCTCTATTTTTTTACCTCTTCAATTGCAAATTGAAGTAATTAAGTTCAAAAACCAAGTTTCCACTGTATCAGCACGAAAGGATGATCAGGTAGAGAACTGAAGTTTTGTTTGACAACTGAGACTGTGAACAACTTGGTCAAGAACCAAACTGTTTGTCATGTGAGATGTTCAAGAGCTGAGGATTGATTGTATAAGAGAAGACTTTGATGTGTCAAAATGGGAAGCTAAAGACCACATAGTACTTTTTCTCAAGTAAAGATTTTCTTAGCTGCCAATAACCATCAAAACCAATTTTGGAACATAAGCTGTTATTATGTCAGCAAGCTGTTATTAGTTCAGGATCCATAAAAACATATTTTTTCTTCTGGGTAAGTTTTCCAGGAATCTAAGAAGAGTGTGTGGTATAAATGTCCTGAGAGCTGACACTATCATCGCAATACTCCATGGCTTCATACTACTCCCCACTCTCCACACACTTTGATGCCTATTCCCTACAGGCTCACCCAAAGACATGTTTTTCATTGCTTTTAGAGAGTAAGGGAGAAAGAGAGAGAGAGAGAGAGAAACACCAATGTTACAATTATCAATTGTTTGTCTCCTGTATGTGTCAGAGATTGTGCACACCTGAACCAGAGATCGGACCCTCAACCTAGGTATGTGCCCTGACCTGGAATCAAACCGACAACCTTTTGGTTACAGGACAATGCTCCAGCCAATTGAGTCTTAACAGTCAGGGCATGAATGTCTCACTTCGACACAAACTTTCAATTTCAACCTTCACCATAAAAGGAAAGATCTATGTGTTGGATCAGATTCATGGTGGACAAGCTGCCTCATCAATTGGATGCAGTGGATCTACTTATCTTGAGTAGGTGGTCTGCTATACCATTCTCTTAGTACATATCTATTTTACAAAAGAATTAAACAATGGAAAGTTTTCAACACACAAAAGCCCTGGACCAGACAGTTTCACAGGAGAATTTTACAAAGCATTTAAGGGAGAGATAACCTCCATTCTCCACAGATTATTTCAAAAAATTCAAGAAGATGGAAGACACACAAACACTTTTTATGAAGCCAACATCATCCTAATCCCAAAACCAGATAAAGATGTAACAAAGAAAGAAAACTACAGGCCAGTATCACCAAAGAACATAGATGCTAAAATCTTCAACAAAATACTGGCAAACAGCATCCAGCAATACGTTAAAAAGATCACACACCATGACCAAGTGGGATTCATCCCAGAAATGCAAGGATGGCACAATATTGCAAATCAATAAACATAATACATCACATAAAATGATAGACAAAAATCACATGGTCATATTAATAGATGCAGAAAAGCATTTGATAAGGTATGGTACTCATTTATGATAAAAACCCTCAGCAAAGTGGGACTAGAGGGAGCATTCCTCAAAATAATAAAGGCCAAATATGAGAGACCTACAGCCAATATCTAGTCAATGGACAAAAACTTAGAGCTTTCCCACTAAGATCAGGAACAAGACAAGGATGCCCACTCTTACCACTCTTATTCAATAAAGTACTGGATGTCCTAGCCACAGCAATCAGACAAGAAAAAGAAATAAAAGGCATCCAAATTGGAAAATAGGAAACAAAACTGTCACTGTTTGCAGACAACATGTGTACACGGAAAATCCTATAGATTCCACCAAAAAAATTACTTGACCTAATAAATGAATTTGGCAAAACAGCTGGATACAAAGGTAATACTCAGAAATTAAAGGTATTTTTGTATACCAACAATGAAACATCAGAACAGAAATCAGGAAAAAAATTCCATTTGATATAGCGATAAGAAAAATAAAGTACGTAGGAATAAATCTAACCAAGGAGGTAAAAAGCCTGTACTAAGAAAACTATACAACACTAAAGGAAAAAATTAAGGAAAACACAAAGAAATGGAAGCATGTACCATGCTCATGGATTGGAAGCATTAACATCATCAAAATGGCCATACTACCCAAAGCAATTTATAGATTCAATGCAATCCCTATTAAAATATCCATGACATATTTCACAGATATAGAACAAACATTTCAGAAATTTATATGGAACCATAAATGACCCCAAATAGCTGCAGCAATTTTGAGAAAGAAGAACACAGCAGGAGGGATCACAATACCTGATATCAAACTGTATTGCAAGGCCACTGTAATCAAAACAGCCTGGTACTGCCATAAAAACAGGCAAATAGACCAACAGAACATAACAGAGAGCCCAGAAATAAACCCAAGTCTCTATGGTCAATTAATATTTGACAAAGGGGTAAGAAGCACAAAATGGAGCAAAAATAGCCTCTTTAATAAATGGTGTTGGGAGAACTGGACAGCTACATGTAAAAAATGAAACTTGATCACCAACTTATACCATACACAAAGATAAATTCAAGGTGGATAAAAGATATAACTGTAAGTTGCAACACCATAAAAGTTCTAGAAGAAAACATTGGCAGGAAAATCTCAGACATTCCATGCAGCAACATCTTCACAGATATATCCCCTAAGGCAAAGGACATAAAGGAAAGAGTAAACAAATGGTACCTCATCAAATTATGAAGATTCTGCATCACTAAAGAAAACAGCATTAAAATGAAAAGAGAGTCAACCATATGGGAAAACATAGTTGCCAATGACACCTCGGACAAGAGCTTGATCTCCAAAATATATAAAGAACTCACAGGACTCCACTCAAGGAAGACAAAAAAAAAAAACAATTAAAAAATGGGCAAAAGAGTTGAACAGACACTTCTCTAAGGAGGAAATACAATACAAAGGGCCCAGAGACACTTGAAAAGATGCTCAGCATCACTAGCCATCAGAGAGATGCAAATTAAAACCACAATGAGATACCACCTCACACCCATCAGAATGGCCATCATAAACAAATCAACAAACAAGTGTTGAAGAGGATGCAGAGAAAAGGGAACCCTAGTGCACTATTGGTGGGAATGCAGACTGGTGCAGCCACTGTGGAAAACAGTATGGAATTTCCTTAGAAAACTAAAAATGGAACTGCCTTTTGACCCAGCAATTCCATTCCTGGGATTATTCCCTAAGAGCCCTGAAACACCAGTCCAAAAGAACCTATGCACCCTAATGTTCATAGCAGCACAATTTACAATTGCCAAGTACTGGAAGCAACCTAAGTGCCCATCAACAAATGAGTGGATCAAAAAACTATGGTACATTTACACAATGGAATTCTATGCAGCAGAAAGAAAGAAGGAGCTCCTACCCTTTGCGACAGCATGGATGGAACTGGAGGGCATTATGCTAAGTGAAATAAGCCAGGTGGTGAGGGTCAAGTACCATATGATCTCACTTTTAACTAGAACATAATCAACAAAAGAATAAAGCAAACAAAATATAACCAGAGTCATTGAATATAAGAACAATCTAATAATAGCTGGAGGGCATGGGGGAGGGGACAGAGAAGAGAAGGTTTTCAGGAACTACTATAAAGGACACATGGACAAAACCAAGGGGGAGGGTGGAAGCAAAGGAGGGAGGTGGGATTGGAGGGGGTGGGAGAAAATACAGACAACTATAATTGAACAACAATAAAATAATTTAAAAATTTAAAAAATGGTAACAGAAGAAAATAATTAAACAATGGACCTTGCCTGTAAACTCAGACCTTGCCAGGAAAGTGTGTAAGTAAAAGATCTGGATTGTGTGGTATACTCTAACATAAGCAACTATCCTATCCAAGGGCAGTGAGCAGGAAAAAATACAAAA
Organism: Anoura caudifer; assembly: GCA_004027475.1. Lineage (NCBI taxonomy): Eukaryota > Metazoa > Chordata > Mammalia > Chiroptera > Phyllostomidae > Anoura > Anoura caudifer. The sequence goes on along the minus strand of PVKU01002152.1, from coordinate 174,434 downwards.
AACTAAAAACCCAAAAAACAAAAACTAGGGCCTTTGGAGAATACTTGACTATTGAACTTAAAAGCCAAAAGCATCATACTTCTGTCATCATTTTTGTATTTGATCAGTTTATTGAAAAAACCCTTTACACACTGGTTGGTCACACACTATAAAATACTATAAATTCAAGAGAGTTACAGTAATACACCATAGCTATAATCACCATCATTAAGGACTGTTAGATATTTTTATGGAACCAGGCTGACCTCTTTCAACTTCCAGTAGGGGAAAAAGTTTCTTTTTCTTTGATGGTTTGTCCATGGACTTAAATCCATTAACATTCATTCTCTTTCTTTCTCTGTCTGTAAAAGTGTTTTTTTTTTTTTTTTAAACACATGCATAAAATGGCTTGATATCAGCAGTAATTTTTTTAAATTTAAAGTCCCTGATTGGATTCTTTAACAACTTGGCATTAAAATATCCAAATAAATTCTTTAAAATAAAGCCCAAACTCATTAATATGGTATGAATGGCTTGATTTCAAACATACTTTCAGCTTTATTTCTCTTAACTGGGTCCCATAAACCACTTGACCCACTAAAAATAATTCACACTTCCTATGTTCACTGCTTACTGACTTTTGCCACTTTAGTTTCCTGTACTGGAAATTCACCATCTTCCTCTCCTGGCTTTGCTAAGTGCTACCTATTATTGAGATTCAGTTAAAATGTCATCTTTCATAAGGTTTTATGCAATCATGTTTTATAGACATAATTTGATTGAATCCACCCCAATAACTTATTTCTTCTAATACCTAATATGTCTCACAGTGTGTTTTATGTCAAGATACTATTTAAATAAAAAAAATCTCAGATTCATCCATGTATCACTGAAGTTCAATCTATTTTAATATTAAATTCAGAAAAGCTATTTATTCTCTGAGAAAAAAATAAATTTATGAACTAGGTTGCATTTCTAGTATATTAAGTACCAAAAATTACCAATCAATTCCTAGTAAAGTATTGGGAATTGATTGGTAATTTTTGGTACTAGCAAAATTCCAATGTGACTTGGAAAAATTTCAATTTTCAAATTGTCTTTTTTTGTGATGTTCATATATATTGTAGCAAAACTTTTTTATATAGTTATTTTAATATCCTTCAGCTCCAAATGTCACCCAATCTACTATTGTGATTTTCTACTGGTCTTTCCACTGATTGAATCATATCTATGGTATTTTTTCATCTTCTCAAATCATGGTTCAGGAACAGAAGTATGTGTGTACTCATGTCCTATAGTATTAACATTCGTCATATTGTTTACCCACTTGCTTACAGCACAGGGAAAATTATGTATGCTCTTGTTTTTAGATATTCATGATAGAAATACCATTCTTCCTTTTCATTATCATTTGGACTTTGCTCTATTCTTATTACAATTCTGAGCCTTATTTACTGCCAAACACAAGTTAGGCAAGTTGAACTTTACCCACTTCACCATTAGTTCTGCAATAACTGATATAGCCTAATCTGTACACACTGTAATTCATTCATGTCTGCATACTTGTGATGGACAACTGGGACTGATCCACAAGGGAGACATCTGCAAGTGGTCAGAGAAGCTCCTAATTTAAGAAAAAAACAAAACAAAACAAAACAAAACAAAACAAAACAAAACCTCATTCTAAGGGAGATGGAAAGAATCTCTAACTGTAGTTTGAAACCATGAGTCAGGTCTGACTGGAAGAATAATAAACCACAGCTCATGGTCTAGCACTTAATACAGCCATTCTCCTGTGGGACTCATACCTTAGTCCTAGAGAGTGGGAATGACATTAAATTAGAGAAGAACATATGGGAACTAAGAGCTGCTTTGAGGAAATATCTATCAGACTCTGAAAGTGCAAGACAATCTGAACAGTGTCTGAAGTGAGATTATGGAGAAATCCCTCCTGTGGAGATGGCATCATGCATTCATCAAGTATTAGCACTTTGGGGGAAGCACATTTTCATCTTTGATACCTTTATTGCAGATAATGATAGAAAACATCATTACAACGCCCTAAACTAGAATAAAGAAAATTATTTGCCACATAATACCCTGCTTGGGGACAACCTAAACTAACTGATGAAGCCTAGAAGGAGGCTAAGAGCCCCCCTTAGTTCACTAGATGGAGACCACGGGATATTACTCTTGCTGTCTGCATGCAAACCCTATGTGGACTGAGTTTTCTTCTCAAACCCTATATGCTCTTTCTTTCATCAGCAAACTTCATGAAAGAGTAAACTACACTTCTGTTTCTTTATTCTCACCCCATACAATGTCTAACCTCCTGCAACATGATTTTGTCTCCTACCACTCTACAGAAGTACTCAAACCATGGCACCATCGGCTCTTTGAAGGCAGGATCAATCTCTTCTTTTCAGCTCTCGTTCTACTCATATCCCATGCAGTATTCAAACCATGGCACTTTTAAAATTTCTTTCCCCTTCTTCTATGGCTCCCTTTACTTGCTGGTCAACCTCATTTAGTTTCAGTGTCTTCAGGTTCTCTGAAGGAGATATTGTTCATGAATTTACTTGACATATTTATTTGCTTTCAACATTCAATATTCAAGGTTCTAACATGACATGCCAGCACAAATTCTTGGACAAAACTGTCACCTTGCATGAGTATAATTGTCTCCGATGCATAAATGACACTCACAATTATGTACCTCATTTGCATATCTGAGTTGACTTCAAAACAAAATTTCAGCCCTGATTGGTACAGTTCAGTGCATTGAATGCAGTCTGCAAATGAAAAGGTTACCAGTTCGATTTCCATTCAGGGCACATGTTTGGGTTGCAGGCCATGTTCCCTATAGGGGGCATGCAAGAGGCAACCACACACTGATCTTTCTCTTCCTCTCTTTCTCCTACCCTCCCCCTCTCTCTAAAAATAAATAAAATCTTTTAAAATCTTGAAAATTTGTTTGGCTCAATGGTGAGGGTGCAAACACCACAGTCAAACTTTCAAAACCCAAAATTAGACCCTATATGAAATTGCTGCCCTCCTCCTCTTCATTTCCCTCCTCCATTCTTTATCTTCTTCAGAGAATTACTATCTAACAACAATTTAAGTTAAAAATTAGGGAAATCCTCAATATTTCACTCTCCTTTTCTTAATTCTGGTCACCCATTCTCACTAGTAATCACAAATTTGCATTTCTCCACATTTCATCATTTTTTATTCATTTATCATTGTTTAGTCATAGTTGTCCCACCTTTTTCCCCATTGCTCTCCCCTGCCCCATCCCCACAACTCCTACAATCAATCCCCCCTTTGTCCCTGCAAATGAGTTCTATATTTGTGTTCCTCCACTTTCCCCTTCTGCTTCTTTCCTGTTATGTCTCTGCCACCCCACCCCTAGTCACTGTCATTTTATTCTTTATTTCCAAGTCCCTGGTTCAACTTTGCTCATTTGTTTAGTTTGTTGATTAGGTTATACTTAAAGGTGAGATCATATGGTATTCATCTTTTCTCTCCTAATTTCACTTAGCATAATGCTCTCCAGTTCCACCCATGCTGTTATGAAGGGTAGCAGTTCCTTTGTTTTTTCCGCTGCATAGTATTCCATTGTGTAAATGTACCATAGTTTTTAATTCACTTATTTACTGATGGGCACTTAGGTTTTTTCCAGCACTTGGCTATTGTAAATAATCAAGCTATGAACATTGGGGTGCATAGGTTTTTTTAATGATTGACTCAGGATTCTTATGGTACAGTCCCAGAAGTGGGATTATTGGATCAAAAGGCAGTTCCATCTTTAGTTTTTGGAGGAAATTCCATACTGTTTTCCACAGTGGCTGTACCAGTCTGCATTCCTGCCAACAGTGTACTAGGGTTCCCTTTTGTCCACAACCTCACCTGCACTTCTTTGTTGATTTATTAGTGATGGCCATACTGAAGGATGTGAGGTGATATGTAATTATGGTATCTGATTGTGGTTTTAATTTGCATCTATCTAGTGGCTAGTGATGTTAAGCATTTTTTCATGTGTCTATGGGCCCTCTGTATGTCCTCCTTGGAGAAATGTCTGTTCTGGTCCTGTGTCCAGCTCTGAATCGGTTTGTTTGTCTTCCTGTTCTAGAATCCTGTGAGTTTTTTACATATTTTGAAGATCAAACCTTTTTCCAAGGTATCATTAGCAAATGTTTTCCCATAGCTGGTTCCCTTTCCATTTAGTTAATGATTTCTTCATCCATGCAGAAGCTTTTTAGTTTGATGCAGCCCCATTTGCTTATTCCTCACATTATATCCTTTGCCATAGGGGATGTATTGGTGAAAATATTGCTATGTGGGATATCTGAAATTTTCCTGCCTAGGTTTTTCCTCTAGGACTTTTATGATTTCATGACTTACATTTAAGTCTTTTATCCATCTTGACCTTATTTTGGTGTATGGTGTAAGTTGGTGATTGAGTTTCATTTTTTTGCATGTACTTGTCCAGACGTGCCAACAACACTTATTGAAGAGGCTATATTCACTCCATTTTTCATCCCTACCCTTCTTGTCAAATATTAACTGACCATATGGACACTAGTTTATTTCTGGGCTCTCTATTCTGTTCCATTGGTCTATGTGTCTGTTCTTATGCCAGTACCAGACTGTTCTTTCAATCGGTATAGTTTGAAATCAGGTATTATGATCCGTTCTACTTTCTTCTTCTTTCTCAAGATTGCTGAGGATATTCAGGATCACTTATAGTTCCATATGAATTATTGAAATGTTTGTTCTATATCTGTGAAATATGTTGTTGGCATTTTGACAGGGATTGCATTGAATCTATAGATGATTTTGGGTCGTATGAAAATTTTAATGATGTTATTTCTTCCAATCTATGAACATGGAATACTCTTCCATTTATTTGTGTCTTCCTTAATTTCTTTCCTCAATGTTGTATAGTTTTCTGAGTACAGGTCATTTACCTCCTTGGTTAAGTTTATTCCTAAGTATTTTACTTTTCATGTTTCTATAGTAAATGGGATTTTTTTTCCCAATTTATGTTTGTGCTAATTCATTACTGGTATACAAAAATGCCTTCAATTTCTGAATGTTGACTTTGTATCCCCTTGTTTTGCCAAATTCACCTATTAGGTCAAGAAGCTTTTTGGTGCTGTCTATAGGGTTTTCTACATACAGTATCTGTAAACAGCGACAGTTTTACTCCTGTCCAATTTGGATGCTTTTTATTTCTTTTTCTTGTCTGATCTCTGTGGCTAGGACTTCCTATACTATGTTGAATAGAAGTGGTGAAAGCAGACATCCTTGTCTTGTTCCTGATCTTAGTGGGAAAGCTTTTGCCCATTGAGTACGATGCTGGCTGCAGGTTTTTCAAATGTGGCCTTTATTATGTTAAGGTATGATCCCCCTATTACCACTTTGCTGAATGTTTTTATCATAAGTGGGTGTTGTACCTCTTATCAAATGCTTTTCAGCATCTATTGATATGATCATGTGTTTTTTGTCTTTCGTATTATTTGTATGATGTATTACATTTATTGATTTATGTATATTGTACCATCATTGCATGCTTGGGATGAATCCCACTTGATCATGTATGATTTTTTTTAAAGATGCTTTTTAAAAAAAGATTTTCTTTATTTTTAGAGAGAGGGGAAAGAGAGGGAGTAAAATATTGGTGGGTTGTTGCTTCTGGCATGCCCCCAACAGAACAGGGGACTCAGCCCTCAAGCAAGGCATATGCCCTGACTGGAAATTGAATTGGTGACCCTTTGGTCCTTAGGCCAGCTCTCCATCCACTGAGCCACAACAGCTTTGGCTATATGATGGATTTGGTTTGGTTTCAAATATTAGATTTATTACTGATAAAAACTTGTTTGATAAAACTGGCTTAGGTCTTTACAACAGCAGGCTACCTAGTTCTCTTTTCTCACCTATCCCTTCACCTGTACAACTGGACAAAGGCAGCCTCCCTCACTGAGCAACATATATCTGGCTTAGTTTATATCATGGCTCAGAGGAAGCTCTTATGTAGGTCATATAATCTTTGCACCTCTCTCCATTATATAAGCATGATAGATAGTGTTATAATCATTTTGCTCTCAGATTGCATAGCATTATGCAATAGTAAGTGGTGTGTGTGTGTGTGTGTGTGTGTGTGTGTGTGTGTGTGTGTGTGTGTAAACAAGAATTCAAATCCAGATGGTCCAGGTCCAACATCCTATGCATCAACCAGGAACATCTGTGTGTGTGTGTCCCAAGCTCAAATTCACTCTACCCCTGGTTTGAATTCACCTCATTTCCCTCCTCCATGCAAATCTTCTAGCTCAGCTTTTATTCATTGTTCTACTCAGACAATTAGAATAGGGTCCTAACTCCTGGCCATTTCTCCTGTCTCTGTTGGGCCACATACTGTTCATGCATTTTTTTTCACACTGATCAGTTCAGAGAGCTCTCAGTAAAATCTCTACTAGGAAAAATTCACCAACTTTTTCAAACCTTAGACCAAGAGTAAACTATTCTTGAAAACCCTGCTGATCTCTCCAGGCATAATCAAATCTGTATTTCTCTTTACTATTGCAACACTTTGGTAATTCCACTGGTGAATTGTTCAGCAAACTATTTATGTCCCTAATTATACTGTGAATAAATTTTATTATCTTTACACAGCTAATATGTAGCATAATGTGTGTCATATAGTGAAGGCTTTCTAACTATGTAATAAATTGCAACAAATCTTATCAGTTGTGTGGATAACTGGCTACGAATTGTGACCTACACAGCTATTAACCTCAACTAAATATTCAGTGTAAGGTGGGTTTTGAAAGCTATTAATGTAAAAAAAATTGGATCTCTATTCTAAAACTGGTTTACTTTAAGTACACATATTTTATTTCAATATTCTATATTTAACACCCAGATTTTCCTCACAAGACATATAAGAATAACTTTTAGTTTCAACAAATGTTTCCCTGATAAAAATAACATCAGTGCAAAATTTAAAAAAGATGTATAAGCTACATGTTAATAGTTAATATATTTTAGATCTAATATTCAGTTAATTAAAACTGAAATTCTATCATTGATCTAATTAAGATTCATATAAGTTCATAAGAATCAACCCTTTTGTGACTGACTTTTACATAAGAGGAAAGCTACCATGTATTATTATGGCAACTATTTCTATTGCATCACAGAAGGCTTACAACTCTGTGCAGCAAAATCTGAAAGCAATGATAAAGACAGGCAGTCTGGGGAAACAGACTAAAGAAAAGAGCATATATATCATTATGCTAATACTTCCTTTTATTTTATTCCCTTAAAATGCATACAGTAGTGCCAAAATAAAAAATTTATTCTCAGGAAATTTTTCTATTTACTCCTTCAGATTTTAAGTATAATATATCTCTCACAGTACCGTTTTATGAAGTGTTTGGAACTATTACTTTTAAGTATTAAGAAATACTGTACCAGGCCAAATATTTATCACAAAATTCTGTTTCAATTATTCAAGCTATTTATTTTGGCTTTAAATTCTGACTTCTCCACTGAAAGCCAAAACATTTTTTTTATATTTCTTTTACCTTACTGAAATATTTTGCTATGCCTATGACTTAATTAGAACAATTGTAGAACTAATTTTAAAAAGCCAATGTATCGTAGTGGATATTCATATATATACTATAGTTACACATTAATAAATTGCTATGGCTTTGTTTTCAAATATGTTACTAATGTACACAAAAATAAATGTCACACACCTTTCTTTTATAGTCAAATGATTTCTTGATTTATTTACTGTGATGGGCATTTATTTTCTCATTTTAATTTGGTACTTTCTCTATATTAGTAAATAGCCAACATTTTAAAAGATGACAATAGATGTCATAAAATATTTTTCTATTTCAAAATAATAAGACTGATTTAGTAGGTAGTCTACCAAATATGAACATTATTTTGAACTATAGAATATCCACTTCAGTCAAAATATTTCATTATGTTTTGCACAAATCCTTCTATCAAGCTTATGTATTATTTGAAAATACTGTGTAATATTTCATCTGCCCATAAGCATTCTCTGATGGCTATGAGGAGAGAAATCTTTAAAAGAAAAATAACAAGAAGGAAAAAAAGAGAAATCAACACCTTGAGTCAAAGGACATTATTATACAAATTTGGATAAATCAAATACTTGGTTGCCTGGCTTAAGGTCTTTTAATTTACATAAATCATTTTCCATACTTAACATTAACTAAGTCAAAAACCATGGTGATATTTTCCATTCAATTATTTTTGCTATTTTTAGCAGTGGCTGGTTTTGTAGTTTATTATTCTTACAAATGTATAATTGGACAAAAATGTGAGGAAATAAAAACATAGAAAATAGGGTTTATTCCAGTGCCTTCTTTTTTTAAATGTAAGCATCATTTTAATTTTAGACTTTGAAAGAAGGTCCAACCTTTGGGGTTCAGCCACTGAAATAAATGTTCTGCCACTAGGGTTAATGGATACGCCACAGTGACCTTATACTGAAACTGTTACCAAAAGCGGGATACTGCCAGGATTAAATAGGAACAGTTGTCTGGTCTTAGCAGTCAGGCAGCTGGTGCCAAGACATTATGATTGGAGGCTGGCAAGACGAGTCTCCAATATTATGCCAAGGCAAAATTTGGAAAAATTCTTAATGTGCTGTCAATTGGAAGTCAAAATATATGCTCAGTACTTAGTAAATAAAACACAAGAAACATTATGCAGTCACATGCATGTGCAAATATGGAAATATACATATTTATATATAACCATTGTCATAATTTATTTGAGAAATAAGGGAAGTTTATGTGGGGTGATAGAAACATCACCAAATACTATTAAGATTTACATAACATTACTGTTCACTTTTTTATTAAATATTTTCTCTTCAAGCTTGTTTTCAATATATGGGGCTATAGCATGGTATAGCATGGCTTCTCCATAAACAACTATTTAAAAATTGTAGATACAAGAGTTGTGTATTTTAAAGTAATCCCTGCAGTATTACTAATAGTCAGATCACTCATAATTTCAAAGGAATTGCTTATGAGTATATTAAAATATTTATGACAGCCCTCTGACTTGAATTTATCCCTGTTTTCAAGATAAAAATGTCAAGCATAGAAGGGTTGACTGATTTGACCAAAGTCAAATAATAAACGGTGAAGAATAAACTCTAGTCAGTACAGTTCTACTTCAAATTATAAGGTATTTCCGTATTATATGAAGCCAAAATGAATCTAATGAAAACTCAGAGATAATTGTAAGTGGCTTGACTGGCAGCAGAAGCCCTCCTAGCATATCTGTCCTCATGATGCCCATGGCTGATGAATTCCCAGCACAGGCATCACCAGGGCCAGTGGAGAAGGCGGAAGACCAACGTGCTACTATTGATTCATTGCAGATTCCAGTACCTAAGAGTATATCTTATGTGTAAATTCACTACTGTTTTATATCAATAATCTGTCTAAAACAAGATCTAAGGATAATGAAAGTAAGATAGCTTGTATTCTTTGAGAGAAAGAGTAAAGAAAGAAGATGTAGAAAACTTAACAACCACCAAGAACAATCAAAACGTCAGTCTAGCCCTAGCTGGTATGGCTCAGTGGATTGAGTGCCCAAAATAAAGAGTCACCGGTTCAAATCCCAGTCCAGGGCACATGATTGGGTTGTGGGCCAGGTACCCACTTGGGGTGCATGAGAGGCAACCACACACTGATGCTTCTCTCCCTCTTTTTCTCCCTCCCTTCCCCTCTCTAAAATAAATAAATAAAATCTTTAAAAATATATTAGTCTAGCAAAACATTTAAACAGGCAATTTGTGAAAGGTTATGTCTTAGGAATATTAGAAACACTGCTTATTTTTATGTTTTCTGTGATGTGCTGTGGCTAGCATTAAGTTCTCTGTTGTAACACAAGATCTGAAAATGAAGAGTCAGACCTGGTATTCAGTACAGGGTTTGACAGTTAATAGCTGTGTCGTTGATGTTCAAGTTACTGAAGGGTGAACTGTTGTTATTTTGTCTCTATTTATAGAGGACATTATTTTACAATTTTTTGTAGAAACTACATTTCAGTGTGTACAGTGTGTAGGAAGAAGCTGATACAGAGCTGGGCTTCAAAATAGGAGTGAGAAAATTTTTATTATTATTGTGGTGGTTTGCTATATATTAAGGGGCTTCAAGGAAAACAATATTTTAAAATCCTTATCTTGAATATAAGTTGTCCATATCAAATTCTAAAATCTAATGTGAAAATGTAATGCCTTTTCCTGAAATTCTTAACTCACTGTAACAGTGAGATGTTAAAGCTGTTCTCCTTGATAGGGAAAGCCAGCTTACTTAGCTCCAAGACAGAGCACCCCATGCATTAACTAGCTGAATCTACATAGTGCATTCTAAGTGCCTCTTGCATATCAACACACAGTCATACCTCAGTACTGCTTGGCTTCAGAACTTCTCAAACCCTGTATTCATAGCATTTTGATGAGAAAAAAAATGTTTCAGCACTCAGTGCTTGCTTGGGACTCATTGCACTTGCTAGAACATATATGAGTCAGGATGCTGTTCTGCAAGTGAAAATGCTTCATCATTTATTACTCGTAGGTTTTGGCACTTGTCATGAATTCCAGAACAAGTTAACAACTAGTACCAAGATACTACTTTATTTTTTACCAACTTGAGTTAAAAATTCAAAATTGTCTTTTCACTCATCACAGTAGAAGAATGGAAGAAAGCCAGAATGGCACAAGTGCTTTAATTTTGATGCCATCAACAACTAATTAGCCCTGGCTGGTGTCAGTGCATTCAGTGCTGGCCTGCAAACCAAAGGGTTGCCTGTTCAATTCCCAGTCAGGGGACATGCCTGAGTTGCGGACCAGGTCCCCAGTAGGGGGCGCTCCAGAGGCAACCACACTGGGATGTTTCTGTCCCTCTATCTCTCTCTCTTCCCCTCTTTAAAAATAAATAAATATAAAACGTTAAAACACACATACACACAATTGATCGGCGGTGGCTGGGTAGAGTGCTGCTCGTGAAGCATTTTGTTCACCACCTTTGTTCCGCTGACAAGAATGGTATGATCAGTTAGTAATGTCTTGATGTTTGATTTGGGAGCTTATTAGTAATACAAAAATGTTTTTTGTAAATAAAGGGACAAAAATACTCTGTTCCCCACTTTGATATTTATTATTAGTAGACAAGACATCTACTGGATTTCCATTCGATGTCTGAAAGGGACCCTCCCAAGAACTAAAGAGAGCAACTCTACACTAGTGCACATGCCTGGCAACCATGAGTTAAAAGCATGACATTAAATCAGTAAGAAACTTCATGAACCTTTTTTATTTTACATTCAAAATGTAGATAATATTTACCTCAAAATTTTGTTTTGAGAATTTAACAATATTTAGCATAGCATCTGACGCACATACAGATGAAGTGTTTGGTGTATCACCAGGAACATTCCAAGACAGCTCTGAGTGTTTGTGTGGGCGGAGGGGTATAGATAAAGGTTTCTGGTTGGTTGGTTGTTTCCTGCACTCCATAGGCAAGTGTAAAGCTTTAATATTAATCATAAGATAAGGAATAAGAGTTGGGACTTAAAGAGCAATTTAAACATTTCACTGAGAAACTGCCCATGATGCAGATTCAAGCAAATAGCCTATAGCCCAATAATTCAGATGGCAAATACTTAACAAATAATTGAGACAAAGTCTTTATTATTGCTTCCTCCACTGTTCCTCCACGGTGTGCAGTTTTGTGCCCCAGTAAAGCATTCCCACCCCATATTATTTTTATGAAAAGAAGTCTATATATTTTTAACTTTCTTGCACAGAGCTTATCCAAAGTAATTTGCCTTTCCCTGTAGAAATCTGAGAGGTTGCACTGAGAATAAAATTAGCAAGTGTAAAATAAAACTTAAAAAAAAAGAGAGAGAAATGTAAGCATTTTCATGTTAAATGAGTGGATGGGAAAAAGCTAACAGTTTCCAAAGATCATGTTCTCATCCCAAAGAGATCATAAATTTACTCTTCAAGGAAAGAGGGAGGTATCAGTTGAAACTTTCAAGCAAGAGTTGATTTTCATGCCAAGGTCATATTGTCTATGACAATCAACTTCTCAAGGCCTGGCAGAAATGGAAAGGTTACTAAAATATAAGTATGCATGAGTATGTATGTGTGCTATGTAGGGCCTGAGAAAAATCAGAAATAAAGATTATTCTGTAGGAGTGAGAAAGAGTGGGTAATTTTTTCACTTATGTATTTCAGAATAGCATATGCTATTTTCATATTTAGTGAAAGCAGTAAAATTGGTCTAATAAACATAAGTGCATGCGTGCACACACACAGCTATTCTCTATTCAAAGCATACACAATGAGCAGTTGGCATGACATATTGACTGCTATTTTTCTTGCCTCTAAACATTCCCCAGTAGTGCAGGAATTATAGCAGAGAAAAATCCTGTTGATAATAAAGAGTCTAAAATATTCAGGGCCAACTTTAGGAGAGTCCATCTATTGATCTGAGAATCCATTTGTACTGGGGGAAAAAACTAACAGGTTTATTAGCCTTTACCTTCCGTAACAGTGTTTGATGAACTGTGATACTTGATCCCTCCATAGGTTAGGTAATCATTTAGTGGGTTGTGAAACAAAAGTCTTAAAAATTGATAGGACTGAACAGACAAAATAGAAATTAGAGTGCGAAGCATGTGGTATGGAAAACTATTAGTTTTTTCAGGGATGCGTGTGTGAAAGAGGAGAGGGAGAAGTGAGGTAGGGGTAAGGGAGTGGGAGAGGGGAGAGAGGGGAGAGGAGAGAAGAAGAGAAGGAGAGGAAGGGGAGAACAGGGAACTAGACTATGACGCAAAATGTATTTCTTATTGTGCATTGGAGGAAAAATGAAAAATATTGATTTGGATAATAAAAGTTGGGAATAATTGAATTTAATAGAAAACATCATTTTCTTCACCTTCATCCCATCACTTACTAGAATTCTCTTTTATTTAAGATCCAAGTGTCCTGAAAAGCATTCCCCCTACTCTTGTCTCTCAAATCCCTACTCATTTGAGGACTAGTTTATACCTCACATCAGGAATGTTCTTTTATAAAGTCACTTGATACTGCTGGGGCAGAGGAGTCAAGAGAGAGACGGCAGAGAGATGGGGTGTATGTGTGGGTGTAGGAGACAGAGCCTGCATTCCTCATTTGGTGTAGTAGATAAGTGAGTTTTGCATGAGTCAGTGGATGTTGTAGGCGTGGGGATGTTGTAAGTGGGGATTGACACCTGGTGCAAACCCACAAGAGGACAGATAACTGGAGGAGGAGTCCCCATCTATGACAAAAGTTCCCATATCTGCTCCCTACTTTTCCCACCAGATGGAAAAGTAGGGAACACAGGAAGAGCGTAGGCACATAACAGACCTCAGATCCCAAAGTTGCCAGTAGAGTCAAGTCTAGACTGTACTGAGAAGGTTAGAAGGAAAGATAACTAATAATCACTAAAAATCACACATGAGATTACATCTTTAACCTACATTTCAGAGCCAGGTCTTAAAAAAAATAACTATCCCAGGATGGGATCCTGGCCTGGTAGCTTAGTTGGTTAGAGTGTCTTCCTGATATGCCAAGGTTGTGGGTTTGATTCCTGGTCAGGGTATATACAGGAATCAACCAATAAATACAAAAATGAATGGAACAACAAATCAATCTCTCTCTCTCTTTCTCTCTCTCTCTCCCATCCCCCTTCCTTTCTTGTCCCTTTGTTTTTTCTCAAAAATCAATAAATCTAAAAAACAGATAACATTCTTTAAATAACAAAAAGTGCCTAAAATATGGAATCAGACTTTCCTTTCAGAAAGCAGTGGAAGCAGTTACTGGAGAAGATAATGCCACCTACCTAGCTTCAACTGAACTGCATGTAAACACAAACAGGAACATACCCGTAGATATGCACAGCTGACCTGCACAATTACAAAACTTCTCTAAATTGGTTGAATGATCACCTTCGATTTGTACAACAAAAGAAATTGTGGCATTGTAAGCCTTTAAAATATGACAAAGTTGTCACCTATTTGCATTGCACTTTAAAAATACATTGAAAATACATTGTACAATCAAGATTAAGCTGCTAATGGACACTATCAATAAAGTCACTAAGATTGTTCTATTAATGACTCAGCTCTGGTTTCTACTAGCTGTTGCAACACATTAAGTTATTTAACTTTCCTGAGTCTCAAGTTGCCCCACACATGAAATGGATTTAACAAACCTACATCTCAGGATGGTTGTTTTAAAGACATCTAATGATGATAATATGCATCAAATACTTAGCAAGGCAGGGACATGTTAACTACTGAATAAACAGCAGCTGTTATGATTAGTACGAAATATTAATGCTATATAGATTAACAGATCAAAATGAATATATTCACTCCATTCAATATGCACTTTAGGGAGCTTGTCATGTGCAGTGATTATGAAAGGAATCAAATCAGCTCCTTTGTTCTGTGTGAGGATAACACAAAATCCACAGTGACCCTCACTTACGGTAGAACATCTTTGATGACAGTAGCTGCATGATAATTTGCACTCATGTGCAGAGAGATAAGAAAGTGGCTAACACTGGGGAAATAAGAGAAGGCTCGGGCAGTCTGAAAACAAAACTGAAGAGTGAAATATGCACAAGTTCAAACAGAGGGTCAGACAAAACAATGTAAGCAAAATAATTAACCTCTCATATTAGCATGCCCAAATTTATGCAATAACTTTTTCATGTTTTATATATATATATTATAAATAAAGCTTATAAAGAGTTTTATGTTTTGGTTGTTTCCCCCCCAAGAAGGTAAGGCCTGGAAAACGTTTATTGGGAGTTAAAACTTGAGTTGAAACTATTAGTTTAGCTCAAGTCTCTCAGAGAAGAAGCCACACTTTCAACATTGCCTGACAAAGAGAAGTTCAGTCATACTGGAGTAACAGACACACTACTGGAAAGTTAGGATGGACTCAAATGTTAAGGCTGGAAGTGTGACTTAGTCCAGTGGAGACCCATGACATAGACTTAGAACAATAATGGAAAAATAGGTTAGAAAATAAGAAGACTTGTGCCAGCCTAAGTATGTTGTCTTAACTAGAGTGAAATGAGAAGCTGGTGGTGGGGGTCCCCGTGGATACACAAGCAGGAATCCTAGACCAGCTTTCTTAACTTTACCAGGTATCAGTATCACAGAGAGAATTTGATAAAAATCTACTGGCCCAAGCCCTAATTTACTCTAACAAACCTAGCCCTCTGTGTGCATTATTAACTCACCAGATGATACTCACCCCTACCACAGTGTGAGAACCACTGGCCTGACAAGAGGTAACGTGGGCCTGATCTAGAGGAACGGCTCTGGGCTTACGAGGAGAAAACATGGAGAGAGTCGCTAAAAAGAGTGACCTACAAGAATGGATTTAATTCATGTATCTCTACTTTTGGATAAAATATTTTGGGGCTACAGTTTACTCCAAACAGAAAGTATAGGAAATTGTTCTTAGTGGGTTTCATTACAATGCAATAAAGAACAGAGGAAACTCTCCTGAATTGAAACTTGCAGTCTTGAATCTCTACAATTCATATATTCACACACCTAATGAGAGGGTTGTTTTAGAAAAGCAAGGTGCTGGGATGGGACTTGGATGATTTCTAAGGACACTTCAAACTCCAAATGTAGCTCTAACTTGTACAAAAAAACTTAATATTAATATAAGCCATACTGTGATATACGTACTTGAAATTCTTCATGGGAAAATGTGAGAAATATAACAACAAAAAGATTACAAACATATGTACCATAAAATAAACATATCCATTTAAAAGTAGAATGTTATATTTTCACATAGAATGGAATAAAGGTAAAAATACTATGTTCATTCTTGCTTTAAGCTGTTGAGTTTAGAATTTCTTTTCAAAACTTCATAATCACATATTGGTAATTTGGTGTAATTCATTTCTGACTTTTTGAATATATACTACTTTTACTCTGCTACAGAAATTAAAATATCTCAATTTTAACCCCACTTGAAACACAGTTTATATAATGAAAGTAGAGAAGCCCCTGGTAGGATATGGGCTGGTTCAAATAATAAATGACAGTTGTCATTCTTCTTTTCTTTTTGTTTCCTTTTGAATATTAAAGCTCCTTTCTCATCCAAACTCCATAGACTCAGCTTCCTTCCCCTAATTCAGTTAATGAAATTAACTAATTATGGTATTACTTTTTTAAAAAAATATTTTATTTCTTTATTTTTAGAGAGAGGGGAAGGGAAGGAGAAAGAGAGGGAGAGAAACATCAATGTGTGGTTGCTTCTCCCACGCTCCCTTCTGGGGACCTCGCCCACAACCCAGGCATATGGCTTGACTGGGAATTGAACTGTGACCCTTTGGTTCACAGCCCATGCTCAACCCACTGAGTTACACTAGCCGGAGCATAATTATGGTATTACTTTTAAAGCTTCCAAGTTGAGTATCATTACTTCTCAACCTTTGAGACTGAGTTCACAGGCATTATATATTAAAAAAAAAATATTTCTTCTCCAGAAAACTCTAGGCAAAATTAGAGCTCCAAAATTGCCTCTTGATTTTCTTTTATGTGTGTCTGCCGTTTCAAATTTCTCATAATTAATTTGAAACTGAAAAGAAAGCATTCCCAAAAAGTATTGCAAAATAAATTGTTATCAGATCTTGGGGGTTTTAATAGAATTTTTATATGATTCATTTTTCATTAAATTCAAAAGTTACTAAAATTCCAATGCTTCCAAATAATATAAACAGTAAAAAAAACAGCAATAATAGCTCACACTTTCCAAATACTAAAATCATAAAAAAATGAAAGTACACAAACCAATAAATAGTCAAAATGCTAATAAAATGCAGGAACACCATCTATAACATAAAAATAAATTATGAAATGACTGAAGGAATGGTGGCATATCCATATAATGGGATGCTACTCAGCTATGAAAAGTAATAGACTACTGATATACACAACATCATGAGTGAATCTCAAATACACGTTAAGAATCCAGTCCTTAAAGACTGCATATTATATGATTTTATTGATATGACAATCTGAAAGAAGTAAAACCATAGAGGCAAAAACATATCACTGCCTTTGAAAAGCTGATAGTCAAGTAGGGGTGAATAAAGAGAGACAAGGGAACAGTTTTGCAAACTTTCTTATCTTAATTATGATAGTAGTTATACGGATGCAGGTACTTGTCAAAACTCTGCACTATTTACTAAAAAGAATGAATTATGTTGCATGTAAATAATATCTCAATCATTTGAAAAACTAAAAAGAAAGAAAAAGAAAGTTTGAATTCCAACTGGAAGAATAAGCATATTCCTGTACTGAAGCATAATGATTTCATGTACTCTGAAAACTACCATCATGCTAAAAATAATTTACTACTAAAAAGAGTCTGTACTGAAATGAAAAATACATTGTCATTATTTCATTAAGTTCCCAGAATCTTATGTGGCTACATAATTCAAATATTTCAAAATATTTTATTTTATGTAACTTAAGAAGGAAGCATATACATTCTTTGGATGTAATTCTAAGCAACAATTTAAAATTAAATCTTGAGAAGATGACTTCCCATCCAGATGTCCTGATGTCAGAATAGTGCAAAATGCAGGTTTTGCTTGCATTAACCGACTATAAGAGTGTCCTAGGGCCATGACTATTTACAAAGAATTTCCAGCTCATTATTTGAAATGCGCCTTGATGTCAACAGTCAATGCTAATGTGCTGGGTTTGGTGGTTTCTTGTTTTCATTTACTTGAAATTTGCAGGTCTTCAGACAGGAACACACTCATTATACTGTATGGAAAGCTTAACCTATTACAGTTGGTTATAAAAAGATAACTCCATTAATAAGAAAACTCTGAAGCCCAAATAAGTGATGTGAAATAGCAACTTTTGCTCTGAAAACAATCCCTCTCTTCCAGATATTTAATTAAATTGTGCTTCCTCTAACTACTATTGGAAAAACTAAATTAATACAACTGTTATAAGTAGTCAAAATGAGTATTTTAATAAACTCTGTAATAGATAGAAGTGTTCAATATGTGCCATTCCAAAAGTATTGAGTATTTCATAGCTAAATGTGATTACCTGACACCATATTTTATGGCAGTTGAAAGATTTTGGTCATTTTTGTTGTTTGATTTTGCTGTATGGATAACTGACAGCATATTCATAAGTATTAAATTTTCAAAATATTAATTAAAAAAGTCTCAGGTAATTTTTATGTAAATAGAGAACGGTAGCACATGGTGACTAAGTTGCAACTTTTCTGACACAAAATAGAAGAACTTATCAACTAATTTTTCTCATAGTGTCTTTGTAGAAATTTATCAGACTCACTAAAACAGTGTGACACACATTCATTTGTATAACTTATAAAGCATATATGGAGAGAGTGCTCAGTAATTAAGTTTCTTAATAGGATGCACCAAATAGGGCATGATAAACATATTGTGACAGAAAATAATACTTAGAGGGAGTTCCAGCAAGATGGAAGCATGGGTAGAAATGCATCACTTCCTCAACAAAAACAAAAGAAGAATAACAACAAATTTAAAAACAATAAACACCCAGCAGTGCCAGAAAATCAAACTGCATAGAACTCTGACAAGCAAGGAATTAAGGAAACAGTCATCCAGACCAGTAGGAGTGGGGAGATGGACAGCTGGTCAGAGAGGATGCACAGCATGGCGGCAGACTGCATAGTTGAGGTAGACCTGGCTGAACGGGAAATTAAAGACTCAAAACCTCTAGCTGTAAAATATTGTGGGGATTGCCACAGCAGGAGAAACTTTCAGTCTCACAGGAAAATTCACTGGAAAGTGGGGCTAAAGTAGGGCCAGCCAATGGCATTGTTCCACCTCTGATTCCTCCCGCACAGACAGCGGCACAATGCAGCAAAGATAGTTGTCCTGCCCTGGTGAAATACCTAAGGGCCAACCCCTTACAACATAACAGGTGTGCCAGACAAAGAACTATGACCCAAATTAAAGAATAGATCAAAACTCCAGAAAAAGAGCTAAGCAATGAGGAGATAGATAACCAATCTGACACAGAGTTCAAAACACTGGTAATCAGGATGCTCACAGAACTGATTGAGCTCAGTCGCAAAATGAAGGAAGAAATGAAGGCTACACAAAATTAAATAAAGCAAAATATAGAAGGAACCAACAGTGAAGGGAAGAAAATAGGAACTTGAATCAATGATTCGGAATACAAGGAAGAAATAAGCATTCAACTACAACAGAATGAAGAGACAAGAATTCAAGAAAATGAGGAGTGGCTTAGGAATCTATGAGACAACTTTAAGTGCTCTAACATCTGAATCATTGGAGTGCCAGGATAAGAAGAACAAGAGCAAGATATTGAAAGCTTATTTGAGCAAATAATTAAGGAAAATGCCCCCAATATGGCAAAGGAAATAGAATTCCAGGAAGTCCAGGATGCCCAAAGAGTCCCAAAGATTGTTGGACACAAGGAGGAATGCACCAAGGCACATCATCATTGAGTTACCCAAGATTAAAGACAAAGAGAGAATCTTAAAAGCAGAAAGAAGAGAGGAAAGACTTACCTACAAAGGAATTCCCATAAGACTCTCAGCTGATTTCTCAAAAGAAACCTTACAAGCAAGACATGGCTGGAAAGAAGTATCCGGAGTCATGAAAGGCAAGGACCTACATCCAAGATTGGTCTATCCAGAGAAGCTGTCATTTAGAATGAAAGGGCAGATAAAGTGTATCCCAGATAAGGTCAAGTTAAAGGAGTTCATCATTATCAAGCTCTTATTATATGAAATGTTAAAGGGACATATCTAAGAAATAGAAGATCAAAAACTACAAGCAGTAAAATGACAACAAACTCATAATTATCAGCAACTGAACCTAAAAAACAAAATCAAATACTAAGCAAACAACTAGATCAGGAACAGAATCAGAAAAATGGAGATCACATGGAAGATTATCTTTAGGGGGGTATAATGAGGAGGTGAAGTTACAGGGAATAAGAAGCATAATTGGTAAGCATAAAATAGATGGGGTTAGGTTATGAATAGTATAAGAAACAGAGGAGCCAAGAACTTATATGTACAACCCATGGACATGAACTAAGGTGGGTAGGTGATGCTGGACAGTGGCATGTGCAGGGTGGAGGGGGGATGAAGGATAGAAAAAATTGGGATAACTGTAATAGTATAATCAATAAAATATACTAAAAAAGGAAGTAATACTTAGAGAATCTAGCTCATACACTGCCAGAATTTGTTCAACACATCATGACAAGAAAATCTGCAAACCAGACAAATGACAACAGTATTTTAAGTGATGAGATATTTAGCATATACACTCTTTTGAAGAGTAAGCAAAATTGAATTCAAGCTTTGTTGACAACTTCTGACAACAGCTTGCATTGCTATCAGATGAAATAATTGACAAATAGAATTTTGATGGTGATGATACTATCAGAGAACATAAGAGAAAGTGATCATCAGCTGTGTGAGGCAAGCAGCATAAAGGAATGAGATGAAAAGGCATCTTTATCCTGACATGAAACCCTGGGTCCAGCTTTGATCTTTCACCTATTCTGTTTGCAACATGTATAATGATATCTATTCTATTATTACAAGTTTAAAGCTTTTCCCAATATTTTAAAATTTACTTACCTAGAATAAATGAATTTACCTGGATATAGAAATTACTGGAAACATACAAACTACCAAGAGTGAATCATGAATAAATACAAAATATTTAAAAAAACAATTACTATTTAATATATGAAATCAGTAATCAAAAACCTCCAAACAATGAAAAATCCAGCACTGAATGGCTTAACTGGTGAATTCTACCAGACATTTAAAGAAGAAATAATAACTTTTCTCTAATTCTTAAAAAAAATAGAAAGAAGGTATTATTTCCAAACTAATTTTATGAAGCTATTATTACCCTGATACCAAAGCCAGATGACAACATTAATGGAAAAAGAAAACCCTCAGGCAAACATCTCTGATAGGCATAGAAGCAAAATTTCTCAACAAATATCAGCAAACCAAATTCAACAGTACTTTAAAAGAATCATATACCATGATCAATTGGGATTTATTCCTAAGATGTATGCTTCAACACACAAAAATAAATAAATATTATACATGCCATAAACAAAAGGATAAAAATTATTTGAGCATTCCAATAGATGCTGAAAAGTATTAGACAAAATTCAGTAAACTTTCATGAAAAAAACACTAAAATGAATTGCATGTAGAAGGAATATGCCTCAGCACAATAGAGGCCATATATGACAAATTAACTGCTAACATTATATTCATTGATGAAAACTGTACACTGTTCCTCTAAGATCCAGATTAAGACAAGGATTTCTACTCTCACCACTTCCTTTCAACAGGGTACTGTCAGTCTTAGCCAGAGCAATTAGACAAGATAACAAAATAAAAGGCAACTAAATCAGAAATAAAAAAGTAATATTGTCCTGTCTGCAAATGACATGTTGTTATATACAGAAAACCCTAAACATTCTATCAAAAATTATTAGAATATACAAATTCAGTAAATTTTCAGGATACAAAATCTACATGCATAAATCAGCTGCATTTCTACATACTAACAGTGAACTATCAGAAACAGAATTTTTTAAAAATCCCAGGGTAGTATCAAAATAATAAAATCTTGGAATAAATTTTGCCAAAGAGGTGAAAGATCTACACACTGAAAATTATAAGACTGATGAAAGAAACAGAAAAAGAATACAAATAAATGAAAAATTATTCCATATTCATACATTAAAAGAATAGCTAAAGATAGCTAAAATGTCCATGCTACACAAAGTGATCTACAGATTCAATGCACTCTCCATCAAAATTACAATGCGTTTTTACAAAAACAAAACAAATAACCCTAAAACTCATATGGAGCCACATAAGACTACAAATAATTATAGCAATCTTGAAAAGAAAAAATACAGTTGGAGATACCACACTTCCTGATTTCAAACTATATTACATAGCTGTACTAATCAAAGCAGTATGGTACTAGCAATAAAAATAGACACATAAATCAATGGAACAGAATAAAGGGCCCCAAAATAAACCCAAGCCTATATGGTTAATTTATTTTAACAAAGGAACCAAAAATGTAAGATGGGGAAAATAATTGGTGTTGGAAAAACGGGATACTCATGTACAAGTGAATCCTTTCACATAATGTATACGTGTGTCACATCATCATGTCATACAATGTACACTTCGAATACATACATTACAATTTTACTTGTCAACTACATATAAATAAAGCTGAAGAAAATATTCAATTTTGTCCCACATAAAGCAATACATGCTGCTTAAATTTTAAAAAAATACAAAGGTAAGAAGAAAAGCATACAGAATACTTATAATATAGCAACAGAAAAGTAATTACTGTTAGCATTGATTTACATTCATTCAAATCTATTCCTGTATTTCACTTAAGTAATTTCATTCACGCCCAAAGTGTGAATTGCCAAGTATTTTGACAGTTGACTAATAAATCTGTATCTCCAGCCCAGTAATCCTCTTTGATTTTCAGATCTATATATTCATTAGCTTTGGTTTCAACATTTACACGTTTTGAAAGCACTCAACAAGACAATAATGAAACTCATGGTCATTATCCCCCCTTGGTCCTTGCTCAGTGTCACCCATCTTACGGAGGGATATCAGCTTCCACACAGTTGATCAGTCAAAATCTGAAACCTCCTTAACACCTCTTCCAATTCTCTCTTCAAAAGATCCACATACTGGACTACCTCATTTGCATGTTAAGCGTCTCTGAAATCTGTTTTTTTTCTCCATCTCTATTATCCTCACCTTAGTTCATGCTAACATGATCTGTCTTCTGCATTACTTTATAGCCTTCTAACTGCTTCTCTGCTGTCTCTCTTGCTCCTCTTGAAGATTCTTCCCCCAAAATGCCAGAGGAATTTATCCAAAATGCCAACATACCAATGGGTTTTATCTTTTAGGATAAAGTTCAAAGTCTAGAATATCATAAATAGACTTGGGATCTGCCTTTTACCTAAAAGGTGGTGTAACACAGTGATTAGCTCTGGGGTCAGGGGGATGGGTGTAGAGTGACTGAACAAAAAGGAGAAAGAATTCATGGACACTGACACCATGTGGTAATTGCAGTGAGTGAGGGGAATGGGTGGAGGTTGTAGACAGTATGGGGAGGTAAATGGTAATGGAAAAATGCAATAAAAATGAACTATTTTAAAAAAAGATTCACTCTGAATTCAAATCCTAGTTCTGCCAGGATAGTGTGACCTGAAATACATTTCTTTATTTTAGTGTTGTCATCTGTAGAAATGCAAATGATAGTCATAATCAAAAGATACTGAGAGTTTTTCAAGTAATTGTAGAGTGCTTGATACATAGAAGGCATTCAATATGTGATACCTAACATTTTTCATATTACTTTTCTAGTTCAACTTCTCTGTTATCTTCTAAACTTTTGTCATGTCTTATCTCTGCTTCTAAGTGAAAAAATGCTGTCTGACCATTTTTCATTCTTCTCTGGTAAATTCCTACCCCCTGACTTGCACATAGTTAACTATTTTCTTCTTCTATACAGAGTACATTCAACATTACTCTGTACTAGTGTGAGATGTACAGCAAAGTAGTAAGAAAATCATGTACTTTACAAATTGGTCTGCCTGCCACTTCAACTACTGACCTGGCCCATTACTTACAAGGGTGGGCAAAAGTAGGTTTACAGTTGAGAGTACACAAAACGGTTTCTTTGGGTTTTATTATTTTCTAAGTATTGTATTACTTGTTTGTTTACTTTTTCCATCTCATATTTATCACAATATCATAGACTGTATTCCCTATGCTGCAATCTACATCTCCGTGACTATTCTGTAACTATCAATTTGTATTGCTTAATTCTTTCCCCTTTTTTACCCATCCTTCCATCCCTTCCCCTCATGAGCATATAATTAACTCTTAATTCTTTCCTTCAGATTTCAGGAAAGCCCACTCAAACTCCCAGTTAGATTAGATTCCCTTTTTGCATACTTTCCTAAGACCACACTTTTATTTTCATAGTGTTTTTACAACTGTGACTTTGAATATAATTACTTCCTTTGCATGTTTGCTTGATTGATGTCTTTCATTAATAAAAGGGAGCTGAAATCATGCTAGTTTGGGTTCATCATTGGATATAATTCTATCTATGCATAGTAGGACCTAAATAAATGTTTATTGAATAAATTAAATGTGACTTTCTTAGCTTTCACATTGTTACAAATCTACAAGAATGGTTTCATAACGTCCCAAAGTATTTAAATGGCACAGTTTATTTAACAACACATTTTGATGAAAGTGGAGTTTGGTTCCAAATTCTGTGACTAACATTTGGAGCAACGCTGGTACATTATTAAATATTCTCTTAGAGAAATATTAGTTTCCCCTTCAGTATTTTTACCCATCAGTCTAACCCCAACAATTTTCTCTTTCTAAGCACTTCCTCACACTTTCTAAGTATAGTGCTGCTGTTAGAATACATTATTATTTACCAGCATTTTTTTTTATTTTTCACTTAATATTTTTTTGCTAGTCAGTGCTCAGTCGTCATCTTGAACATAATCTTTTACGACTAGTCTTTTTGATTTCTCAAAATGTTATTTTATGAATTGTCTAATTATTAGTTTCCCATATACTTTGTGGAATGTACTTAGGACTGCTAGGTTATCCATTTTTTTCAGTCTAGCTGGGTTTTAAAAAGTACTTCTGAAAGCCTCCAAGCAAGCAGTTACCACAGCACTGATTAAATCCATGGTTTCTAGCTTTTTCACTGGGCCTTGTGTCTCTTCCCTGTACTCTGTGGCAAAGTTAATGTGTATCTTACCCTAATCCTACTTGTTAAAAAATATACACAAACTTATATATACTGGAGATAGATATTCTACATACACCAAACACTTTGATTTTAATAAATGTATCTGATTTTTAAGGCCACTGAGCCACTGTATTTTTATTAAAACAATCACTGATTAGTTCATTATTTTTCCACATAGCTGCAAGCATTCCAAGGAACACACACACTGTTGTTATTATGAAGCCCACTATTGACAGATTACTGTTACTTCAAAAGATTACATATCTAGGTTTCTTTGTTATATTTCCTGATTTTTAACTGTTTGTAACAAAATTCTAACAACAGAATCTACATTTCTGGACAACAAAACACACACACTAGAATATAATTGCAATATGTAATGTATTTGAACTAGGTCAGTCATTGAAAACTTTGGACAGAGTAAATAATTTTGAGGCATTGAAAACAAAATAAATAATGCAATTTTAGCTCTATCATTTATTAACTGATTGATATTTTAGCAACATATAAATAACTAAATTATACATGTATATAGCTATGATTTACATACATACATGTACATACATATACATGTATAAACATACATAGCAGCCACTACAATATGTATTTCACATAATTTACTTTTAATTATTATATTTATTCTCCTACAGATAGGTAAATATAGATACAAGTAAATATATAGATAATGTTTTATCTAGCTCTCTTGCTTGAAGAATGGACAAGATAATCAGAAGTAAATTATATGAACTACGTAGAAGAGTGCCAGGTACATCAATAGTGGTCTGTTGTTATTATTTACTTTTTAACCTTCTCAAGAATCATGAAAAGCACACTATGTTTGCTTTGTTTTGTTTGTGGAAAGGTCAATGAAATTAACTCCTGATTAAAGCAGATCTCAAGCTCATTTGTGTTGGTGACATAAGGTGGCATATTGCTCCCCTATCAAGTGTTGATACATTTAACCATACATGACCATCTGAAAGCAGACGACTTTATAGCACAATTCTTCCTGAATTCATTTTTCTCAGAATAATATTGAACTCAAGGTATCCTTTATAAGATCACATGGGAAATCTATACAAGGTAACTGATTGGAAATATACTGTATTTTTCTTATCACTGTCTCAACAACCTAGTAAAGGCAGTATTTGGTAGTAGCGATACCTACAATTTTGATAGTTACCAGTAGATCCAGTGATTTATTAAAAAGCAGACAATAAAAATGATTAAAATGTAGACTTTGGTGCTGCATAACCTGGCTTCAAGCATTTACCTTGCAACAAGGCTAAGGAAAATGTTCAATTAAACCTCCTTGAACATCAGAATCCCCATCTTCACAGAAGGAATTTTAGTTCTTACATGGTTGAAGTAAAGATTAAATTGGATGATGCTTATGGAAAGCATAGTGAACAATCAGTGAATCCTGATCATTAGTGGTATTATTATCACTGCCATCACTCTTCCACAGCTAGCAGGTAAGCTAACTGGTTCACATGTCTCTAATTGTTGATGTCAGATAATATATTCTAATACAAAATTCGAACATTCATACTATTTCCCATTAAAACTTTTCTCTATATTAACATAAGAGCAAAGGCAAAGTAACATCATTAAAGGCCATCAGAGTAAGGCAGTATATTTGTATTTTCCTACAAGCTCAATTACAAGTTAACTGTGAGACTTTGGCCAGTTTCTTAACTTTTAAGGTTATGTCTGCTCCTACTGCTAAGTTTTCACAACTTCTATTTTAAGAGTTTAAGGTTAGGTTTAAAAAATGCATGCACCCTTTGTTACATGTCTTGTATGACGAACATCAATTATCTTTACAGCTGGTGAATACAGCACCTTTTTGTTGTAATTATTGTTGATATTACTCTTTTTATGGAAGTTTCTTAACTTCAGGACCACAGTCAGAGACAGATCAGTAATAAGAACAAAAAGTGTGTATTTGTAGCCTGAAACAGACGTAAAATGAATATGGAAAAGTACTTAGAATCAGAGCTGAAAATCTTAAACTATAAAAATATGACCACATTCTCAATAATAGTTTACAAAAATTAATTGCATCTCTATTATGTGATAAATAGTGGAGAAATAAATGCAATAAAATTGTGCTCATTTTCAAGGAAGTACATAGTCTAGAAATCAAAATTACTCAACCTAAAATCTCATACAAACAGGTAAATGCAAGCCTATGTTATGAGTGTTTATTATCTTAGGCCAAAGTATTAACATCTACCTCTATTATCTCAAGCTATGTAATGCTGTAGTCTGTGCCCTTGATTATCATCTATAAAACAGGAATAATAAGTTACTTAGATACACTGATAAATAAGACAGTGTATATTCTCTTAACCCAGAGCCTAGTTTATAATAAGCACACAATGTGATTTGCTTTACAATGATCATGGATACTAGGATGTGTAATATTAATGCTTCTAACACTAATACATTAACAGACAATGTTGGTCTTCTGTAGTGAAATAAAACATATTTTAAAAACTACATGTGTTTCCCTCAATTAAAATATAATTTAAATCAGTAGTATTTATTTATTTTATTAAATTTATTGGGGTGACATTGGTTAATGGACTCATATAGGTTTCAAGCATACATTTCTATGCTACAAGATCTGTATACCACACTGCGTGGCCACCACCCAAAGTCAAACCATCTCCCATTGCCATATGTTAGATGACCCCGCACCTACCTTCACCACCTCCCCCTTCCCTCTAGTAACAAACACATTGCTCTTTGTGTCCCTGAGACTGGGTTTTATATCCCACAAATGACTGAAACTATGTGGCTCTTAGCTTCTTCTGACTGACTTATTTCTTTTAGCATAATATTCTCAAGGTCCACCCACAGTAATGCAAATGGTGGCATTTTGTCCTTTCTTATGGCTGAGTAGTATTCCATTGTAATTGTGGTCAGAAACACAATCATCACAAAAATTATTTTTAGCTCATAATCACTAGAGGAACAAATATTGCATATGAGAAATCAGTTCATACTTTACTACAATTATTTCCAGTACATGCTACTCTATAGATGATTTCCTTAGAATGGGGAAAAAAAAAAAAAAACAAGGAAATTTTACTTAACAGCATTCTCAAAGAAAAACTGAGCTGGGGTATATATGGACTGAAAAAGAACAAAAATATTGCTGCCTCCAATTAATAGTAAAAGAAACTAGAATCTTTATAGTATCAAAATTATTTATTTTATGCTGATTTTGGGGAGGGGAGTAACTGGAGGAGCCTTGGGAAAATCTTCTAAGAAATCAATTTGTTTCTTGGGTTATTAAAGTACATTTTCATTCTTTACAAAATATGATATGGTTACTGTTTGACTCTTATGCCAGTACAATAACCGGAAATTATATAGCTTAAGAGAAATATATTTTTCTTAAGGTACATATTGAATTCTAATGTCATACTCTAAGAAAACCATGTATAAATAGAAGGAATTAAAGGTCATTTTTTCTGGAAAATGCAAGGAACCAGCAGAATTTTCTTGCTGCAGACTGACTGAACTCACAGGAAAGCCATGTAAAGCAGAGGATCGCACTTCAAGAAGAACCAAATCTTTTTCTCTCTCCTTTCTCCAAACCTTAAATCTTACCTCCTGAGTTCAATATTTTATGTACATTTAACAGCTAATATACAAAGGCCTTGAAGCAACCTTTTACACGGGCAAGTGCAAAAATATGAATTATGTCCTTTTAAATGCAAGCAAGTCAAGAAGCTATATTGAGAAAGTAAAACTCCATATAAAATATTCAATTCATGTTTACTAAGTCCTTTAAAAGAAATAAAAGCTAAATCCCTGACAAAACATTCATAATTAATTATAATACTAGAATTGTTACTGTCCTTGAAAAGAATACAGTCTCATGGGAAACAGACAAAGACAATAATACCAATGAAGATTAAGTGACATATGACAAGTAGGCAAAGCAGAGCATAGAGGGAGTGTACCTAAGTCTAGGAGGAGATATAAGAGAAAGTGATACTTGAGTCTTGAAGTAAGTAGTTTAAACAAATAAATAAGGCAAGGACACTTGTAGACATAAGTAACCAATAATTGTGCAAGCAAAGGCAAAAATATATTTGAATCAGTAGTGCATTTTAGGAGACCGATTACTTCAGTATAAAGACTATTGGCAAAGTAATCCAGAGCCAACCTCAGTGATGTTGTTCTAAAAAATGCTTGATTTTCATGGGCAAAAGTTTAGATGTTTTAGGATGGGTGATGGGTGGCATTAAAATAAAATAAGATTGAAGGTGTATCTGGTAAGTCCTTCTGGCAGCATTTTGTAAAGGAAAAACTTTCTTTATTCACATTAAATTAATTAAGTATATATAATGTTTAGGACACATGTTAAACTACTGAGGAAAGGCCAATACTTATAACAGTTCACTGCTATCTGGAAAGAGTTCTAGTATAATAAGGGAAGTAGTAATAGAAGAAATCAATTAAAATGTCATAGTCTTAAATTAATAATAATAATAACCACCATTCACAGAAAAAAGAAAACAGAATTCTTAAATAAGTCTTATATGACCAACTCTCTATATGTGCTGATAATGGAGAACATAAAACGAAATAAGCATTGCTCAGAGACTGTTTAAAGAGTCAGGAGGCTATGAGGGAAGTGCAGTCTGCGCACATCTTATGCCTCAGCTCTCACAGCTCCTATTAAGTTGGTAAATCTGTAACTACACTCAGCCTAAGACCTAGATAGACATAAACATTCTGGAATTGCTGTATGGACAAATATAGACTTTATTTCCCTTCTTGTAGTTTTTGTCACCCGTATTTGCATACTGGAGCTAGCAAATCCCTGTTAACCTATCCAGCAATCTTTTATTTGCATGAAAGGACTGTATTTTGTGGGTTTTGCCTTTATAAATTCTGCCTTTCTTTGTTTTCTCCAGAGCCCAGTTTGGGCAGCTACCGCAATCTGCATTTCTTGGATTATAATCATTCTGCTCAAATAAATGTCTTTTATGGTTTATCACAGCCAAAAGTTTTTAAATTGGTATTGCTTGCCATGAAAATATCTTTTATCATTCAAAAAAGGGGTACAGAGGAGGAGATGAAGGCCAAGCAGGTGGAAGCTGAGTCCACTTGCTCTTGTCCTCAACTCAGATTCTCAGCTGATCTTCCAACAAATAACCTGATCAATGGAATCTTAGCTGATATGAACTTTGTAAGCCAAGGAGTACAGAATACATTTTACAATGGGTGGTAGGGAGATTTTATAAGTTGAAGGGGAAAATACACCTTGTATAGTGTCATAGTGGAGAGATTACCAGAAATCACAGCTTTGTGGCTCCCTCCCCTCCCAGGGCAGGGACCCCCAGTGCTGGGCCAGAGTGACTTGGGAAGATACAGGAAGTTGAGGAGATCCAGGCTATATACATACACAGTGAGCAGCACATCCATAGATGCAATGCCAAATGCCAGCTGGGAGAGTACCAGAGAGAGAGAGGGACTCCATCTCCCAAAAGGATAGGGGGCCTCACCTGGGTCAGGCAAAAGCAGACCACAGCCAGCCATGAGCTTGAGAGACTTCTGACTCTTTGGAGAGGTAGTGTATGCAGAAATCTGGGCAGTGACTTGGTCCTGCAGGGAGTATGCCACAGAGAAACTTTTTAAAAGGGGAGCTGAAGTATGCTTGGCAGGGGCCCCAAGTGCAGCTGTCCCATCAGCAAAGGGAGAAGACTGAAAGTGCAGTTTGCTCCCACTGAATACAACTGGGAAGGGAGATAAGAAAGTGGCACAGCGAAGGGTCTCTGGCTCCAGCCCAGCACAGCTAGCAAGGTGGGGGCTACAGAAAACAGAATTCTGAACTGTGTCTACTGAGAGGGCAGTGGGCTGGGAATTGGATGGGCAAGAATGGTGCGCCTGAGATTATTTACAGTCAGGTAGAAGCCCCTTCCCCAGGTAAGTCGAAACCTCTGGGAAGGGAAGGATGTACCCAACCCCCATCTCCTGCAGAAGAGCAAACACTGCATCCAACTGGGAAGCTCTGCAGTTAGGATAGGCTCAAGAACCCCTTGTAGGGGGCAAATCTGCAGAAGAAAGACAGGAAGAGAAATGCCAAAAGAGCCCATTTTGTACTTCTCTCAGAGAGACAAAATACACAGGTTCCTAGGGCCCTATTCCACTGAGGCCAGTAAGGCAGGGGGGTGAGAAATTAATGCAGAAAAGGGGAATCAGAGCCCCACCCAGCCTCAGCTCACACCCAGAGCTGTTATCAGCACCAAGCCGGAAGGAGCTGAACCACACACACAGATTGACCCCTCCCATGAAACAGACACCTAGTTCATCAGAAACTATACACTACTGGAAATAAGATGGGACAGACCAGGATAGGTGCTGCAGGGGCAGGAAAATACAGCCACAATGTTCCCAGGAGATTGAACAGTGCCTCCCAGGAGAAAACCAGGGCTCCCACACTCCCAGCAGCAATAGAAGTACCCTTTAGAGGCAGGAGAAGGAGGTACATGCAGTGCTGCCAGAAGTTGGATAACCCACCCCTGGACATTGAGCTGATAAAAAGCCAGAGGCAGATCCAAAAGGAGAAGACAGAAGGAAAATACCAAACTCTGCTGATATGAATTCTACCTCATTCTTCTTCAGAATTTGTGTTATTTTTTCTCTCACATAGCATTTTAACATTTCTTCTTTTCTTCTATTGTATTTCAACTAATTCACTATTTTTGTCTAGTTGTTTATTCTTTTTATTTATATTTTTATACTTCTTAATTTTATTTTTATTTCAAATCTCACATTGTACCCTTCTCTTGTCTCACTCCATTTTGCCTTTTTCCTGCCATTTTATATTTTGGTTTTAAATTTTATTTCCCCCTTTCTATGCCTTGTTAACATTCCTTATTCTTACTATTTCTCCTCTCTCTGTCTTCTCAAAATCATATTTCTTTCCTTTAGTCAGCTCACATTCTTTTCCCCTTTCTTATAATATTCTTATTTGATTTCTACATGTATTAATCGTTGCTGGTTTGGCATAGATGTTGCAGTTATTGCTGTTTTTCTCCAATTTTATTCCTACTTGTTCATTTTTTTTTATTTCAAACCTCATAGGTTACTCTCCCCCATCTTACTTCATTTTGCTTTCCTCCTGCCCTTGCTTATTAGAGTTAGGAATTTTTTTTTCCTTTCATACCCTGGATTTCATTCCTTACTATTATTATTTCTCTCCCCTCTATCATCTCAAAATATTTTTTCTTTACAATAGACATCTTATATTCTCTTTCCTATAATATTCTTATTCCCTTTCCACCTTTATTAATCATTGTTCATCTATTGTTACTGACTTTGTTGTATTTTTCTTCAACTCTGTTCCTATTGGTTCACTATGTTTTATTATATTTCAAACCTCATAATAAAATATTTCCTTTTCTTACTCCATTTTCCATTGACCGTCCTTGTTTTATTTATGTTTTAAATTTTATTTTCTCCCTTTCTTCACCTTGCTTCTGTTCCCTACTATTTCTGCTTCTCCTCACTCTTGCCTCACAAAATCATTTTTCTCTCCTTTAGTCATCTTATATTCTTTTTTCCTATTGGATAATATTCTTAATTTCTTTCCACCTTTATTAATCTTTGCTCATTTGCTGTTGATATTGCTGATGTGGTGGGGGCTATTTTTGCTGGCATGGGATTGGTTTTCTGGGTAGTCTTGCTTTATTTTGTCAGCACTGTGCAACAGCATACAAAATATGGTGTGGGCTGGGATTCTCAGTCATCCAGCTGGAGGGGAAAACCCACCAATAAGTGAGCCATTGATAATCAAAGCCCAAATACAACAAGAGAGCTCACATAAACTGAATAAAAGACATCCCTAGAGAATCCAGATCAGGAGATCAAAAAGCCTATACCACTGAGTCTCACATAACTCCTACCACAGAAGGCCATGCCACAAAGACAGACAGTCAAAGCATAGCAAAATGAGATGCAGAAATAATCAAAAAGAGTCACGAAAACTGGGGAAACAAAGAAACAACTCCAACTAGAAAGAAAGGAGGAGTCCCCAGAATAAAAAAGCTAAATGAAATTGAAGCAAGCAATCTATCAGACACATAGAGTTCAAAAAAATGATTATAAGAATGCTGAGAAAACTCAGTGAGGACAAGGAACTTTATGAGAGCTACAAAGAACTTAGAAACACAGCATCATGGAAAAGGACATGGAAACTATGAATAAGAACAAGATAGAAATGAAGAATACAATATCTAAATGAAGAATACACTAAAAGTAATTAAAAGCAGATCTAGATGAAGCAGAGGACCAAATCAATGAGCTGGAAGACAAACTAGAAAAAAATTCCCAGGCAGAGAAATATAACAAAAAAGACTCAGAAAGAATGAAGAGGGTTTAGGGGAGCTTCAGGACAACAAGAAACATAATAATATCCATATTATAGGGATACCAGAAAGAAGAGAACAGAAGCAAGGGATAGAAAACTTCTTCAAAAAATTAATAACAGAAAACTTCCCTAACCTGATAAGAGAAAAGGTCATACAAATCCAGGAAGCAAAAGGGATCCCAATCAAGATGAACTCAAAGGGGCCCACTCTAAGGTACATCATATTAAAATGGTAAAATTTAAAGGCAAAGAAAGAATCTCAAAGGCAGCAAAGAAGAAACAGCTAGTAGCATACAAGGCAGTTCCATAAAGGTTATCAGCTGATATCTCAACCGAAACACTATAAGCCAGAAGGGATTGGCAAGAAATATTCCAAGGCTTCATTTAAAATGGAAGGCAAAATAAAAGAGCTTCCCAGACAAAAGAAAACTAAAAGAGTACATCACCAAGCCAGTATTGCAAAAGATGCTAAAGGGACTGCTTTGAGAAGAAGAAATAAAGAGAGAAGGGAGAGATAGAGGAACACAGGTACAGAAAAAAATGGCAGTGAGCAAGTACCTATCAATAATAACCTTAAATGTAAATTAATTAATGCTCCAATCAAAGGGCATAGGGTAGCTAAGTGGATAAGAAAACACAATCCTCATATATGCTGTCTATAAGAGACCCACCTCAGAACAAAAGATCTACAAAGGCTGAAAGTGAAAGGATGAAAAACATGTTCCAAGGAAATGGACATGAAAAAAAGCTGGGGTAGCAACACTTACATCAGACAAAACAGGCTTTTTTAAAAAAAGGCTTTAAAAGAGACAAAAAAAGGTCACTATACAATACTTAAGGGAGCTGTTCAGCAAGAGGATATAGTCTTTGTAAATGTATATGCACCCAACAGATCAGCACTTAAATACATAAGGAAAATCTTGGAGTACATTAAAACAGACATTAATAGCAATAAAATCATTTAGGGAATTTTAACACTCCACAATCAACAATGGATAGAGCTTCCAAGCAAAAATCAACAAGAATATTGTGGAACTGAACACACTCTAGATCAAAAGGACTTAACTGATATATATATAATAGAACATTTCACCCCAAAGAAGCAAAGTAGACATTTTTTTTAACAGACACATGGATCATTTTCAAAGACAGACCACATGGTAGGACACAAAACAAACTTTCACAAATTCACAAAAATTGAAGTAATATCAAGCACCAGCTTGGATTACAATGGTTTAAAACTAGAAACAGACCTCAAAGAGAAAAACTCAAATACATTCAAATACATGGAGACTGAATAACATGTTATTAAATAATGAATGGGTTAACAATGAGATCAAGGAAGAAACCAAAAACTATCTGTAAACAAATGAAAATAAACACACAACACAAAACCTATGGGACACAGAGAAGGCAGTCCTGAGAGGGAAGTTCATAACAATACAGGCCTACCAAAAGAAGACAGAAAGATCTCAAAAAAACAGCTTAACCCTACATGCAGAAAAACTAGAACACCAACCAACAAAGCCCAGAGTGAGTAGAAGGAAGGAAATAATCAAGATCAGAGTAGAATTAAATGGCATGAAAACTAAAAATACACCCAAATGATCAATGAATCCAAGAGCTGGTTCTTTGAAAAGATAAACAAAATTGACAAACTTTTAACCAGACTCATGAAGAAAATAAGAGAGAGGAACCAAATAAATTCAGAAACAAAAGAGAAGTAAAAACCAATACCACAGAAATACAACACAGTAATAAATAACTATAAACAACTATATGACAAGAAACTGGACAACCTAGACAAAATGGACAAATTTCTGGAAACATACAATCTCCCAAAATTGAATCAAGAAGCAGAAAGCCTGAACAGACAATAACAACTAGCAAAATTGAAGCAGTAATCAAAACCTCCCAGCACACAAAAGCCCTGGACTGAATGGCTTCACAAGGGAATTTTACCAAATATTCAAAAAAGAACCAACACCTATGCTTCTTAAACTATTAAAAAAAATCATGAAGAGGGAAGGCTCTCCAACTCTTTTTATGAGGCCAGTATTATCCTAATTCCAAAACCAGGAAAAGAAAAAAAATTACAGGCCAACATCTCTGCACAATCTAAATGCTAAAATCCTCAACAAAATATTGGCAATCCAGATCCAGCAATACAATAAACAGATCATACACCACAATCAAGTGGGATTGATTCCAGGGATTCAAGGATGGCATAATATTGATAAATCATTAAACTAATACATCACGTACACAAAATGAAAGACAAAAATCACATGGTCACATCAAGAGATGCTGAAAAGCATTTGACAAAATCCAACATCCATTTATAATAAAAACACTGAGCAAAGTGGGAATAGCAGGAACATTCCTCAATATAATAAATTCAATATATGAGAAATGTACCTCCAACATCATACTCAATGGACAACAACTAAAAGCATGTTCCTTAAGATCAGGACCAGACAATGGTGGCCACTTTCACCACTCTTATTCAAGATAGCACTTGAAGTTCTAGCCACAGTGATTCGAATGGGAGGGAGGGAAGGCATCCAGTTTGGAAAGGAGGAAGTAAAATTGCCATTATTCATAGACAACATGATAGTATACCTAGAAAATCCTATAATTTCCACCAAAAAACTAATAAGTAAATTCAGCAAACTAGCAGGATATATAGTCAATTTTCACAAATGGATGGCATTTTTGTACACCAACAATGAATTTCCAGAAAGAGAAACTAAGGAAAAAATCTCATTTCCTATAGCAACAACAACTTAAATAAAACACCAAGGAATAAATTTAACCAAGGATATAAAAGACCTGTACTTGGAAAACTACAAAACACTGAGAAAGAAACTGAGGAAGATACATATAAATGGGAGCATGTACCATGTTCATGTATTGGAAATATTAGCATCATTAAAATGTTGATACTACCCCAAATAATCTATAGATTCTATGCAATTCCTTTTAAAGTACTTAAGGTGTCTATAAGCTCAGAGAGTCCCAAAGAATTGAACCCAAGAAAGCACACACCAAGGCACATAATAACTAAGTTACCTAAGATTAAAGATAAGGAGAGCATCTTAAAATCAGCAAGAGAAAAGGAGATAGTCACCTGCAAAAGAGTTCTCGTAAGACTATAAGCTAATTTCTCAAAAGAAACTTACAGGCAAGAAGAGTATGAAAAGAGATATTCAAAGTCATGAAAGGCAAGGACCTACATCCAAGTTTACTCTACCCAGCAAAGCTGTCATTTAGAATGGAAGGGCAGATAAAGTGCTTCCCAGATAAGGTCAAGTTAAAAGAGTTCATCATCACCAAGCCATTATTATATGAAATGTTAAAGGGACTTACCTAAGACAAAGAAAATCAAAACTATGAACAGTAAAATGACAACAAATTCATAACTATTAAAAACTGAACCTAAAAATAAAACTAAGCAAACAATAGAACAGAAATAGAATCACAGAAATGGAGATCACATGGAGGGTTATCAGCAAGCGAATGGGATGGGGAGAGGGGGAAAAGGTACAGGGAATAAGTAGCATAAATGGTAGAAAGAAAATAGACAAGGGGAGGTTAAGAATAGTATAGGAAATATAGAAGCCAAGGAACTTATACGTACTACCTATGGACATGAACTAAAGGTGAGGGGGGAAGATGTTGGTGGGAGGGGGTGTGCAGAGCAAAGGGAAATAAAGGGGGAAAATAGGACAACTGTAATAGCATAATAAATAAAATATATTTAAAATAAATAAATGTCCAAAATCAAAAAATTAATTAATTAATTAATTAAAAATAAAATAAATATGGAACATTTCACAAATCTAGAACAAATATTCCAAAAATTTATATGAAACCCAAAAAGAACTCAAATCACCTCAGCAATCCTGAGAAAGAAGAAAGTTGGGGGGATCACAATACCTGATATTAAACTATACCACAAGGCCACTGTAATTACAACAGTCTGGTTGGCATAAGAATAGACACACAGATTAGCTGGAATGCAATAGAGAGCCCAAAAATAAACCCATGTCTCTATGGTCAATTAATATTTGACAGAGGGTCATGAACATACAATGGAGTAAAAATACCCAGTTCGATAAATGGTGTTGGGAGAACTGGACTGGTACATGTAGAAAAAAAATGAAGCTAGACACCAACTTAACCATACAACAAAATAAACCCAAAATGGATAAATGACTTAAATATAAGTATAATACCATAAAAATCCTCAGCAGAAAACAGAGGCAGGAAAATTTAAAATATCCCACACAGCAACATTTTTGCCAATATATCTCCTATGGTAAGGAAAATAAAGAAATAAGTAAACAAATGGGAATACTTCAAATTAAAAACTTTCTTCAGGGTTCAAGAAACCATCACCAAAGTGAAAATGGAACCAACTGTATGGGAGAATATATTTGAAAACTATACATTAGACAAGGGTTTACTATATTTTGAAATGTATAATGCACACTTATTTGCCCAAATTTTTGAAAGAAAAATAAGGATGCACATTACACATGGATATAATTACATACCATGATTACATACCATGGGTATAATAATACCATGTACAATGTGCACAAAAACGTGGATGTACATTGTACATACCAAATACAGTAATATCCAAAATAAATAAAGAAATCATAGGACTCAACTACAGGAAGAAAAACAACCCTATTAAAAAATGAGCAACAGACCTGAATAGACACTTCTCCAAGGAGGACATACAGATTGTCCATAGACATATGAAAAGATGCTCAACATCTCAAAGATGCAAATTAAAACCACAGTATCACCCCACATCTGTCAGAAAGGCTAATGTTAATAAATCAACAAACAACAAGTGTTGGAGAGGATATGGAGAAAAGGGAAGGCTAGTGCACTGTTGGTGCGGATGAAAACTGGTCTGGCCACTGTGAAAAGTTGTATGGAATTTCCTCAAGAAATCAAAAGTGGAACTGCCTTATGACCCAGTGATTTCACTGCTGGGAATATACCTTAAGAATCCTGAAATACAAATTCAAAAGAACGTACACACCCCAACATTCATAACAGTGCTATTTAAAATAGCTAAGTATGGGAAACAGATCAAGTGCCCACCAGTAGATGAGTGGATTAAAACACTGTGGTACATTTACACAATGAAATAATACACAGCATAAAGAAAGAAGTCTTACCTCTTTCAACAGCATGGTTGGAACTGGGGAATATTATGCTAAGTGAAAAAAAATAAGCCAGTCAGTGAAAGACAAATACCATATGACCTCACTTATAACTCAAATCTCATGAACAAAATAAACTAATGAGAAATATAGAACCAGGGACACAGAACAGACTGGCAGCTATAGGGTGGAAGAAAGGGGAACGGAGTAGTCAAAGAACATGTATGAATGGCTCATGGACATGGACAATGCAAAGTGGATTGACTATGGGCAAGAGGGATAGACTGTGTGTAGGGGGTCAAAAGGGAAGAAAATTGAGACAATTGTAATAGAATAAACAATAAAAAATAAAAATGGAGCCAGTTACTGGTAATAAATAGGTACTATTATACCAGTTTACATAAGAATGTATAAGGTCAGACAGCTCATAATTAGCAGATCTAGATTTCAAAATAAAGGGTTTTTTTGTTTGTTTGTTTCATGGGTCCTAATTATGAAATATCTTGGTACAGCCCTTAAGTGAAAATGATTCACTTGGAAGATGATGAGCAATTAATGTGTGAATCAGGTCCTGAAGATGAATAGAAATGTATCACATAAAGGGATAAATCCCAGCTGATGACATTATAGAAATCTGAAAGGTATATTGCAATTAAATTCAAATATATAATGCTTTTGATTATGCTAAATTAGCCATGTGTGTATTTACAAAATCACTTTGAAAGTTCTAAGTTCCATGATCTCTCCATAAAATTGCAGGATTTTAATTTTTTCATGTGCATATCCATGGCAACAACATGTGGCCTATTTCAAAATTTAAGATTCTTCCATGAACTCCTCAGATGTAAAACCATATGGTATATTTTATAAAAGCCTTCTCCTTTTCAGGGTTAAAATCGAAACTTAATTTGTTAGCCACATTGGTCTAATAATTTAAAATTTTCACTATCGGAAGAAATTATGTGAGTTCCTATTAAATGGGAATAAAGATGTTTCTTAATTTGTGCCAATATAATAACAAGTCACTCTTTGATACCACACAGGTAGGGGCATAGTGTGTGCACCAGACCAGAAAATAACAGCAATGCTTTTGTTCTGAGGCAAAACTCTGAATAAACAACACCAGAAACATCAATGAAATTCTTACCATATATGTATATCATAATACAAACTGTCTCATATGGAATAAAGTGCAGGTTTTTAGAACCAAACCTACTGGGTAATTAAGCAGGTTAAAATTTTTACTTCATTTTCCAATTTGTGTCATGTCTACACCACAGATAGCAGCTGGCTATCAACAGGGCAGTGATACTGGTACGATGACAGGAGTACAGAGAAAACAAGTACGGGCCAGGTAGGGAAAAACCAGACAGTGTAGATTGGAAACTGAGGTCACAGGGAAGCAAGGGTGGTCACAATTCTGTCAAGCAAGACTGCAGTCAGGAGGCAGGTATGGAAATAACAGTTCTAGTGATGAGGTGACACAGCAAATCAGGCAGACCTCTTACATTTCTCCAGAGCCGGAGAACAATCTCACATTAAGGCCAATGTAGGCCCACTGATTGTTATTGAATAAAGAAAGAAGAGGGAAGTCAAAGGAAGGACAGATTGTGATGCTCTCCTATAACATGTTCAGTGACATGAATAATTATTTTGTATAGAGAATGCATACCACATGACAATAGTGATCAATATTTCTCTCTGCTTCCTCTCAAAGTAGGCTGAAGTAAAAATTAATAAAAAAAACTCAGTGTATCTTAAAATCACTTCTGTTGATACAGATGATTTCAAAAGGCCTTTCAAAATCCACAGGGTTTAACAATTTCATACCATCCATCAGAACCTGGTACTTAGACTTGGAAATGAGGTAATACTCTTGGGTAAGCTTAAACCCAAAGGATTCCTGCCACCGCTGCAGAATTGGAATAATAAAGCTTTTCATCAACTTGCTGAAAGCCAGGGTTGTCGCTAAACCATCTTCATGGGATGTAGCTTTCATTCCTTACATTGACTTGGCACCCAGACCAAACCCCCATTCATTCCACATCCACAAATGTTCTCAGTTTGCATGGCACTCTCCAACCCACTGGCCACATTTGCCAGGATATTATGTTATATTCCCGTCTGCTTCCCAACTCCAGTCCATGGAAGGCTTGCATTGCAAACACAGAATATCTCTACACAACTAATGCTTATGTTTTAAATGCTGTTTGAAAAAATTACTCTAACTTTTTATTAAAAAATAAATTTGTGATCTTTAAATCTGTGAATTCTGCCTTCATTTCAGTATAATACAGGATGGGGCAAAAGTAGGATTATAGCTGTAAGTATGTAAAACACAGAATTAATTCCTGCATTCTTACTTATTAATTACCGTATTATTTTTCAGATGAACACTGTAAACCTACTTTTCCCCCACCCTGTAGAGAGTACCTAAAGGACCTAAGTCAATATATTAAGCACATGAATATGCCCCAAAATGTATTGATTATAGTAAGTACTGGAAAAATAGCAGTATAGGGGGTAGAGATCTAAACTTAATAGTATAGTACTTAGGATCTGCTAATCATATTGGCATACTGTACACTGGAATGCATCCTATTAGTATCCACTTAGAATTAAGCATATGTATGTTAGCAAACAAAAATATTAACTGTGGCAATACCATAAAAATAAAATCTAGGAATAATCAGGGAAAGAGTATAAAGACAAATGTATACCTTATCTCTCCTGCTAAAAATCATCCAACAACAAAATTGCATGGAACAAGAACATCAGAAGAAGCACTTTTGAGCAACAAGTATTAAATAACTAAGTTAGTAAGTAAGTAAATAAATAACTTTCAGTCTTAAAACAGGAAAGGTAAGCAACGTATTACGAGTCAGGATGGGGACAGATTAAACATATACAGATCGATGAAGACCTGGTATAAACCATGAAGCCTTAATGATGAGTACTGAGCACACTCATCACCCCTTCACAGTGTGGCCAGGTGAGGCAGGGTAAAACTGCAGGGGGTTTCTTAAGAGCAAGAGATTTGTAAGATGGGTTTATAACATGTGTGAGTGAGTAATCTCCATCTTTCCTAAATTAATGCCAGTCAAGAACACTGCTTCCCACTCCAAGATATCTCACTGACTCTGAGACAAAATATATGAAATAAAAAAAGCATTGCAGCTGACAGGGGCAAGGTGGATATACCCCACCCCAGCTATCTCAAATGATTCTTCAGTGAAGACTTTCTCATCATCCTCTTGGAAATTCTACTCTTCTATAATCGCTGATAATCCCTTTTACTGTATTCTATAGACTTTACCAGGGTTAATATTAAGAACTCATTTAAAGGATAACAGAGTGATGAAAGGTAAATATTAATGGTCATGGCTAGTCATGTCATTGAGTCTCTATTTTATACCCACATAAATGAACTATTTACTGATTCTGAAAAAAAGTAAAATAGACTCTTTCAATTTCATGTGTAGTAAGCCCAATGTAAATAACTCCAGGGCTTATCACAATGAAATATTGAACTCACTTAAGACAGAGCATCTATGGTCATGTTATTTTAAGAACTTATGGACAAATAAACCCAAATACACACACACACACACACACACACACAGTGATATAAGTTATATTGCAATAAGAATGTATCAATGTAAAAGGCATTTTAGCATACTTGTGTGTGCTTCAGGTAGATAGCAATTGAAGAAATTGGTTTGACAGTAGTGTTACATAGACCATCCCCCCAAACACAAAGAAATAATTTCATCTCATATGCTAAAAGAACACGCAACCATATAGTGACCCCTGAGTCAGCATGGGCTTTTTAAAGGCATGCTTCAAAAAAGTTTATGTCAAATCTAATTAGATGCAGATCAAAATGAGGATTTTGGTTTTAACAACTACAGGCAGTCTCTGATCTGAATGATTAGTGCGTGCCTTCTGACAAAGGAAAACATTGGTACATGTAATATTTGCTGGGCTGACTCTTTCTGTAATAAAGCAGGCTGCTTTGGCTATCTTTGCTTAATGTAAAACTGTTTCACATCTTCTGAAGGGTCTGTAATAAAGGGTCATGACATCACAGATTCAGGCAGGGAAATTCACTCCAGTGTGTTTTCTAAGACTAAAGTGCTTAGGGAACAATAAGTATTTAGTTTAAAGGTAACATAGATAAAGATTAACCTCACAACTTGAAAATTAGCTAATTTGTGGATAAAGTACAAAGGCATCAGCAGAGCTTTATGGAGAAGTAATTGCAGGTTAAGGTCAGAGCTAAGCCATGCATCATTGGTTATTACTTTTGTGTAATGCAGATTGCACAGTTAACAAATCAAATGGTTTTGACCTATCTTTTGCTTAAGGAGCTAAACAGTCATAGCATCAAATAACTTTAACTAGCATTTAATTGTTAATCAAGAAAAAAATAATAAGCTCTGGCCAGTGTGTCTCAGTTGGTTGGGTGTCATCCAGCAAAGCAAGTGGTCACCAGTTCAATTCCCGGTCAGGGCACATGCCTAGGTTGTAAGTTTGGTTCTCATTCAGGGCACATAGGAAAAGGCAATCAATGGATGTTCATCTCTCACATAGATGTTTGTCTCTGTCTCTTTCTCTCTCCCTTTCCCTCTCTCTAAAATAAAAATCAATAAAATATTTTAAAATATAAATTGACTAAAAAAAAATGCCAGCTATTGAAATGAAGTATTGTTGCCTCCTACACACACACACACACACACACACACACACACACACACCAAAAAGGAAAAAAAAAAAAAAACCCTAGTAGTTTCTAACTCCATTTAATACTGGCATTATTTGTTTCATAAAGATATTACAAATAATATGTGGACAAAATATTTCAATATATGAATGAACTAAAGTGGTATTAATTTTATTGCTTCTGATGACATGCATGACTATCAGTTGCACATTACTACCATATTAAATAAAATAAGATATC
Source organism: Anoura caudifer (assembly GCA_004027475.1). Taxonomy (NCBI): domain Eukaryota; kingdom Metazoa; phylum Chordata; class Mammalia; order Chiroptera; family Phyllostomidae; genus Anoura; species Anoura caudifer. Next base: position 130,916 of record PVKU01002152.1, on the reverse strand, counting down.
TTCATGTGTCAATATTCTAAGGAGAAAAGAACAACCTATGAAGGAGTTCCTTGAATTATATGTTATATAACATATAAATACTAGGTATATTATATATTAAATATAATTCAGTAGCCAAAACAAGCCAATGCTATTAAATCCAAAATTTATCTGCATTGATGATGTTGTATGGCTAACCTCATAGGCAGGAACTAGTAGAACATAGAAAAATGATAATGATACTCTTTGCCAAAGGTAATTTATTCAGTCCTTCCTAGGGGCTGACAATACTAAATGATTTTCATGTGTTGTCTAACAACTGTCTTCTCAGGTGGGCACCGGTTTGGGGCCATTTTGCCTAGAAGGAGTCTGACACCTACTTGTCTGTTATCGTTATTCTTACCAATCTAATGTCACACACTTAGGAAGGGGCTGGCCAGGTCTCTAAGTCTTGGCTGCACATTGGAAAGCCTCTCCTCTCAGTCACCACACCTGGTTGTTCTTTGTTCCAGCAAATCTAGTGGTGTTAGCAGCAATTTAGAAAAATTCCAGAACACACCCATAGAAATCTTTCTTTTTCTTGTTCAAACAGGTTCTTTCTCCCTGATATATCCACATACATTCAAAGTTTAAAACAAATAAGACCACTTAAAGAAAACAATTAATCGGCTCTAATTATTCCACTGCAGTTATTGTTCCATTGTTACATTATAGATATGTTACTCAAATTAAAGGATAATAATGAATTCTAAAAATAATAATGATATTAATGATGTCAGGAAATAAAACTACTGCCTTAGGAAAAGTCAAATACAATGTCAAATTTTCCATGTCAAATAAACAGAAACAATAAATAATTTCCCAAGTCAAATAAACAAATAGAGCATTATTTCTTTAGTCAAACATTTTTTCTTTTTTTATGATTTTATTTATTTATTTTTAGAGAGAGGAAGGGAGGGAGAAAGAGAGAGAGAGAAACATGGATGTGTGGTTGCCTCTCTCATGGCCCCCATTGGGGACCTGGTCCACAACCCAGGCATGTGCCCTGACTGGGAATCAAACCTTTGACCCTTTGGTTTGCAGCCCGCGCTCAATCCACCGAGCTATACCAGCCACGGTAGTCAAACATTTTTAATATGTTGGCAAACTGAGTGTTTTTGTGGCCCACTAATAAATTATCATTTCAAAAATTCATTCTCACAGAAAAATAAAATCAAACAAAAGGGCAACAAAACGTTAATAAGATAAACAAAAGAAACTAAGCAAGCAACTCATTTTTCTAAAAAGCACACACAAATTTAGCAAAACAATGCTTAGTTTAATGAATAGTACTATTCACAGCAAGGTACATACTATCCCTTATAGTACAAAAATGGTATCAAATTTATATCACTGCTCAAATGGTTGTGGATTGCTATTTGTAAAATAAGCAAACTGCCATAAAATATAAATGTTTTAAATATGTCTTTTTGTGTTGCTTGGATTTATTTAATCTTCTCTCTATATTGTTAGTATCCATGATAAATCTATTGCAGAAATTCAGTGCCTTTTTTCTTTGTTTCTGTCATGTCACTAAATCTAGGAAGTATACACTGTGAGACATCTGTAGTTCTTCCCTGTCCCTTCCAGAGCAGCTTCTTGTTGCATCTGCTTTGGCATGAATTCATCTCCAGGAAACACAGTTTCTTCCTTACAGTTAGTGTGTTATTTATTTTTTCTTTGTTGTTCTGTGCTGCAAGACCACATTGCCCAGAGGTCTGTTTGCTTGCTCAGAAGATGAGCAACAGTAAAGGCATGATGATAAAAGCAAGGAATAACAGAATAAAGTTAAACCAGACAAAGAAAAGTGATAAGAAAGCAAAGGCTAAGAAGCAAAACCCACAAAATAAAGTTGACTTTATCAAGAAGGCAAATGAATGAGATTACTGCCATTTTGCATGCCTATTTTCATGTTTAAGCACACACGCAGATGGGCATATCTTAAAGTTTGCAAAGTAAATTTGTCCAGTGAAAGCAATGAAGGAATGAGTTATTACAGAACATAAAATGTGTAAACACCATTTTCTGCCAAGATTTGGGCACTTGGACAGAATGAGGGTATAATGAGGGCAGTAACATATTCCTTAAAATAAGAATGTTAGACTTTTATAATTTGGTCACTAAAGTTAGAGTTACTAAAAATTAAAGGTATTAAAGATCAAGAACCTCTCCTTGGGATCAGGATGTAATAGTCTAAGAACAGAAAAGACTGCTGCAGAGGTGAGTACCCTTGTCATTACAACTACAAGGTGAGGGCTGGCCTAAGATTGAACATGGTACCAGTTTACAATGACTCTCTGGTTTGAGAACTGACCTGAAGTCAACACTCATGGCAAACCCTAGAAAGAGTTTCAGAACAAACATGTCAAAGCAAATCAGAGGGATCAAAGACAAATATGAAATATGAATATTATTTGTATAGCTTGGTAAATGTTTTCTTAAACTTCCACTTCCTGAAAATTTAAGACTACAATGTCAGCACTGCCTTTAATCAAATTTCAAGTGCAGGGAGCCATTCTTAACTCCCAGAAAGGACTGGATGTCCTGCTGTTGAGGATGTGGATGACCTGTGCTACCATTGCCTGCTGCCCTGTGTACTGCTCCCATTACTCCCACACTGCATGAGTTCAAGCACAGAGCTTTACTCAAATGTATACCCAACACCAATTACAGTCCCAGGAACACAGGTGGTGATCAATACTTGCTCACTGAGTAATGGAGAAAAGTGAGACTGATGGGTAAATACACAAAGCAGATTGCGGGGCTCAATGCATGTGCTGCTCAAAGTCAGGTAGCAAGAGGCAGAGGCAGCTGTCATTAAACACTTCTCCTATGCTCTAGGACTTCATTTTAGCAATTTGTAATCATATTAAAAGACATTAATTTTTTTACTCAATACTATATTGCTAAGGTTAAATGAAGGAAATAAAATGGAAAACAAAATAAAAATGTAGAGGCATCTATGCTAAGTGATATAAGCCAGGAAGTGAAAGACAAAAACTATATGATCTCACATATAAGTGAAACCAAATCAACAAAACAAACAAATAAGCAAGCAAAATAGAACCAGAGCCATAGAAATAAAAAAGAAATTGACAGTAACCAGAGGGGAGAGGGGAGGGAATAATGGGAAAAAGGGGGAGGGTGATCAAAGAACACGTGTAAAGGACTCATGGACAAAGCCAAAGAGGAGTAGGATTAGGGTGGGAGGTAGTGATGGGTGGGACAGGGGTGGTGGTGGGGGGAAATGGAGACAACCGCACTTGAACAACAGTAAGAAAAAATAAAATTAAATTTAAAAAGGAAGAATAGAAAAATAAATAAATCAGGAAAAAAAATTTAAAATTTGGAGAGGTAATTTAAAACAGTTTCTCCTAGAGACTTGGATTCCAATCCCAGCTTTGCCACTAACTAGTTTTGCCATTAACTAGCTTTAAAAGTTTTAGCATGGCGGTTTAATTGTCACAAAAGTTACTTTCCACATCTTAAAGCAAGGGCTTAAATTAATGGATCTTCCAGCCCTAACATTCTATCATCCACCCTCTAGCTCATAATTGTATATATCAGTTAAGGTGCACGTCAGACAACAACTGGGACTCTCCACTCCCACTGCCCCGCTCTTGCCTATCCACTGTTTTTTTTTTTTTTTTTAACACTTGGAGATCATTACTTTACTTCTTTTGTTATATACATACATACACACATATATAAAATGCATATAAGACATGCTGACAATCTTGTTTCCTAATGATATTAACAAACACATACACAAATATATGAAATCATCCTAAAGGAAACAGTATTTTGAAAGAATATCATTGACCTATTTCCTACTATTTTCTCTCTGCTCCTAGAAGTCATTTTTATTGAGATGGTGTTGGTCTTTCCATTGTCTCCTTTCAAAATGTTAACAAATACTCATATTTTTCCTATTTGATACTAAACTGATAGCACACTACATAAACTTTTAGCCACATTGCATTCTATACTTAACAGTGTTCTTCAGAGATAAATTCTTAACAAATTATAACATACTGTATTCAATTTTCCAATGACATAACATTTTTCTGGGTGATTTTTCATAGTTTACTCAATAAGTTTGCTAAGCAACATAATTTTTTTCAACCATTTGATTTAAACTGCATTTAAGTTATCTCTGGTCTTTTACTATTTCAAATAATAATATTAAATAAATGACCTTGTTCATAAGTCATTTAATACATTTTTATAATTTATCTTTGAATAGTAGGAAATAACATACTACAGTTTCCCTGCATCCAGTCTGACTCTCTCTAATTTATTCTCCATACTATACTGAGTCATCTTTGCCTAGAAACACAAATCTGACCTCGGTCTTCCCTGCTGAAAACTTCTAAAGCCTTCATTACCCCAGGCTCAGTTCCAAGAACATGGCCTGCCACAGTCTACCTGCTATGTTTCGAGTTTTGCCTTACGATATTCTGATTTGGGACTCATTGCTCTGGCCCCACTGGGTTTCCTTCAAACATGTTCAGGTAACGTGCTATCTTTCCTCTCCAGAATTTTGGTGTTCCTTAGAACAACCTTCCTTTCTAAACTTTATCCAACTAACTTATACCATTTTTATACTATTTACTGTTCCATGGCTGAAAACATTTAGCAGAGTGGTCTTAAACACAATATGCACTCAAGTATTTGTTGAGTAAATAATTTTAAAGTGACTTAAGCCAGGACAAGTAATTCCCTGGTTTGTAAATTGTCCACAATACAGGGTACCTACTGCACTGAAGAAAAACTGGAGCTAGAAAAGCACTAATTGCCAAGACTGTTGAAGGAAAACAAATCCTCTTCTGTAACTGTACACAAGTTACTCTGCAAAAAGCAAAGCAAGGCTAACTGAAGAGACAGCTGCAAAACACACAATGATATAATGTGTTCGCCGATCTGCAAAATCATTTGAAAGTTGCTGCTTCAACAGCTGGTATCTGGAAAGTGTAAGCATCATTCAGTCTAGTTAAAATTAAACAGAGCAAGAATGTTTGTTATGCACACAAAAAGGAGGTCCGAATGTTGAAGTAACAGCACTTTTAAAAGTCTGTAACAGTCAACAAAACACTTATTGGCAGTTGGAAAAATTTCTCATAGTCGTATTTGTTCACTCATCTTCTCTTTCTAATTCTACAAACCTTATGATTACATCTTTGATAGTTCCTTCAACCTGATTCACGCTGCAAAATCATTTGAGCCTAACCTGTGTATAGATTGAGCAAATAACATGCATATGCTTAACCTTAGCATTATTTAACATTGATTACCATTAGAGTATAAAAAAAAAAACAATTGGTTCCATTACTACAGAAAACTAAATATTTATACCCTCTCAGTACCAGACCACCACTAAATAGAAGTGTAAACCTAGCTAAAGAGTGTAACAAAATGGTTCCGTACAGCCTACTCTCCATCAAAACTGTTTCCCTAATCCCACTATCATGCCTGAATTGCCTAAATTTTCTAAATCACTCATATTCCTTAAATTTAATGAAATTTTTGCAAACGTATTCTGCAGAACAGGTGTTCACTTTGAAAGAGGAAAACAATGGTTGCATTTTAAGTATAGGAAGGATTGTTTTAAACAAAATCACATGTTTTCTCTACTGAAGTACTTCTTAGAGCACTGAGCAAGAATGATCTAGTAGGCAGTTTCTCCCTCATGTAACCGTAAATAGAACACTTTGTTTATGAAATTCTCATTGAGAGAATGCTTATTAACAACATGTGGAAGACATATTTTTTTGCCCACTTTTACCCATCTCCCACTCCTCTTTCTGTCTGGCTGTCAACACACTGCCATCTGTGTCTATGGGTTATGCATATCTGTTCTTTGACTAATCCCTTCACCTTCTTACATCCAGTCCCCATCTCCCCCATCCCCTCTGACAGCTGTCAGTCTGTTCCATGTGTCCATGCCTCCGTTTCGATTCTGTTCATTAGATTTCACATATAAGTGAGATTCTATGGTGTAAGTTTTTATCTAATTGGCTTATTTCACTTAGCATAATACTCTCATGTTTATCCATGCCATCACAAAAGGTAAGATTTTCTTCTATAGGTCCATAGTATTCCACTGTATACATGTACCAGAAGTTTTTGTTATTTAAAAATGCCAGTTGAAGTTGTCACAGAGTCTTTTGAGTCAATAAATTTTTATGGCCCAAGGGAAAAAAATGAAACTGGTTTCCTTAGGTATCTACTAAAATACTCACAGTAACATATTTCCCTAACTAATTCACCCAGTAAGCAGCACAAGTGACCTGTGAGGGGAAAACATTTGTTCACCCTCATATTGCCTTAAGAAAGTCTATACCCCGGTCTCTGCAGGAATGGCAAACTGTTTCTTCCTTTTTCCAGTTCCCCTCACTGACTTAGTCACTGCTCCCCAGCCGAGCAGTGACTCCCCAGCAGAGTCACTCTCTGACAGGGGAGGGAGGGAGAAGAAACCAAACTGCTCCCTCTTTCTTTCTTTCTTTTTTTTTTTTTTATGTTTTATGTATTTATCTTTAGAGGGGAAGAGAAGGAGAGAAGGGAAGAGAGAGAGAAATATCAACATATGGTTGCCTCTTCTTCGTTCCTTGCTGGGAACTGGCCTGCAACCCAGGCATGTGCCCTAACTGGTAATCGAACCACGATCATTTGGTTCACAGGCCCATGCTCAATCCACTGATGCTCCCTCTTTCTTTTATGTAGTCTTTGCCCTGAGAGTGTGGATACTGTGTTCTCTGTCCATGCAGCCAGGGTCAGGGTCCAAGGCTACATCCAAATAGGCCACTTTCCTGAGTCTCACTGTCCAAATCTGAAAAATGTACGTAATACCTGCTTTGTGGGTTGCTTGCAGATTAGAGTTCATGTGAGGCGGAAAAAAATTCTTGGCATTGTCTTAAAAAAAGAGCTCAGATTTTTCTGCCATTATCATAAAATTCACCACAATTGCATGCTGGATTTACACAGTCTGCATAGTAGCTATTGCTCCTCTGAGCTCTAAGAGTTAGAGGCTTTGTCATTTGGTGATTGCTGAGGCCAGTGTCTGATGCATGGCCAGGTCTTGGTAAGTGTGTAGAAAATGACTTCCCTAGGGCTACTTAAATTAACTTCTTTGCTTCTTGAGTTTTTATATCTTGCCTACATCAGAAGTAGTGGTTTTGTGTTTTAAGAGGCCACCCACTTATGTATAACTTTGTATTAAAGACAGGTAGACAAGACATAATGAATTTTTTTAAGTTTATTTTAATTGTTGTTCCTGCACAGTTTTCTGTCTTTTACACCCATCCCAGCCCACTGCCCCAGCCCTCCCCACCTCCTTCCCATTTCCACCCGCACTAGTTTTTGTCCATGTGTCCTTTATACTTGTTGCTCAAAACCCTTCCCCCTTTCCCCTGAAATTCCCTCCCCTCCCCCCTCTGGTGACTGCCAGCCTGTTCTCAATTTCAGTGTCTTTAGTTATATTTTGCTTCTTTGTTTGTTTTGTTGATTAGGTTCCTGTTAAAGGTGAGATCATATGGTATTGGTCTTTCATCGCCTGGCTTATTTCACTTAGCATAAACTCTCTAGTTCTATCTATGCTGTTGCAAAAGGTAGGATCTCCTTCTTTCTTTTTGCTGGCATAATGGACTTTTAACTGTAGAATTTAACTAGTTAGCTTTCTTTTTCATCACAAAAATCAGGCGAAATCAGGACAACTGAAGAAACTTCATAGTAGTCAAGGGATATCTTTTCTGTTCAAAGTCACCCAGCCCTACACCATGCTATCATTTAGACATTCATTGGAATAATGGAATTTCTCAATGATATTTATTGTTAACGTAAGTATTATTTGCTTTAATATGCTAAATAGGTAAACTTTTACAGGTAGGAAAAGAGTTTTGATTAGATAGCAAGGAGGAAAAAAATTAACAATAAACAAACATAATAAAATATATTGTGGAGTATAAATAGTACTATGTTGGACAGGGATGTTAAAATAAATGATAGAGTTGAAAAAGAAAAATGAGAAGTCAAAGATAAAGTGCCAACTTCAGCGTGTGTGTGTGTGTGTGTGTATGTATGTGTGTATGTTTTCTTTTTTCCAGAATGGGAAAATCACCACATTAGGTTAATGAGGCTAAAAATAAAATACTGTAGAAGTTTGAGAGTATGCTACCCCAGCTTTCATCGATTCAGCTCAGCCCAATATAATGTGAGTTAGCATCTCCCTCTCCCTTCTATTTACCCCAGAATAATGAATTGGAGAAAAACCACATAACTATAAAAGACAAGCATATATATGCATGGCCCTTTACTTCCTCATATTAATAACATTTCTACATTTACACAGTTAACTCTTCTCTAGAGATTTGAGAAATGCCAAGGATCCTTTGAATCTATACACAGTGGAAAAAACGTGGGGAAAAAATAAGAACAGCTCGAAGAAAATTAAGATTAGACTTCAAGTCAATCCTATTTCTTGTTCAGAGGACCCATCCATTCTTGCAGAAAACATGAACTTGTTCACTGCAGTCCAATTCTTGCTACTGTTTGGTAGTCCTAATGCCCTCTGTATCCCCCACATTCCATACCATCCCTACCGATCTTTCCCTTGATCAATTACCATACAGGACTGCCTATTTTCTAAACTTGAGTTGACCAAATACTGCAATTTTCCTTACGCTTTAATTTCTATGCAGAAAGAATCATTAACATTATTTTTTCTCAAAAGTTTGTGAAAGAAAATTTTGTGAGGTAGTAATACAAGAGAATATTTTCTTCTCTCTACCCTTTATGGATGCAGTATTTCTAGAAACATACTACTCTAATGTGACAGCCACTAGCCATGTGTGACTATTGTATTTTTTCTTTCTTTTTGTTTTTTAATCATTTTTTATTGTTGTTCGAATACAGTTGTCTCCATTTTTCTACCACCACTTTCCCCCACCCCACCCACTCCCACCTCCTACCCTCCATCTGTCCCCCCTTTGGCTTTGTCCATGGGTCCTTCATACGTGTTTTTGGTACAATCTTTTCCTTTCTTTCTCTGTTATCTCCCCCCTCTCTCCCCTCTGGTTACTGTCAATGTGTGACTATTTTAAAAACCAGCATGGAATTGCCTCAAAAAACTAAAAATGCAACTTCCTTTTGCTCCAGTGGTTCCAACGTTGGGAATATTCCCTAAGGATCCTGAAATACCAATTCATAAGAAACTACATACCCCGATGTTCAAAGCAGCATTATTTACAATAGTCAAGTGTAGGAAACAGCCTAAGTGCCCATCAGTAAATGAATGGATCAAAAAACCGCAGTACACTTACACAATGGAATACTACACAGCAAAAAGAAAGAAGGATCTTTTACCTTTGCAACAGTATGGATGGAACGAGAGATCATTATGCTAAGTGAAATAAGGCAGGTGGCAAAAGACAAATATGATATGATCTCACTTATAATAGTAACCTTATCAACAAATAGAATGAACAAAATAGAACCAGAGGCATGTAAACAAGGAACAAACTGACAGGGACCAAAGGGGAGGCGGGAGGGATTAGGGAGGAAAGAAGGGGAAGGGCCTACTGAAAGAACAAATATAAATGACCCATGGGCATGGACAACAGGGTGGGAATTCACTGTGGGAGCGGGGGATGGGCAAGGCAGGGAAGAGCAATGAGGGAAAATTGAGACAACTGTAACAGAACAATAAAAAATAAAAATTGCAAAATGTTAAAAAAGAATTGACTTAAAACTTTAGTTATTCAGTCACACAAGCCACATTAAAACTGCTCAATCACCACATGTCAATACTGAATAGATAGAGAACACTTCATCATCAGAGAAAGTGCTAATATACATTGCTGTTGTAGTTTTTAAAAAAGTCTTACTCTAATTATAGAAATAAAACTGTAAGCAAAATTATAAGTATTCCAATTTAAATTTAAAATTACAAAACCATCCTAAATGAATGCAAGTGTCATAGATACACAGTTTCCAGGGGGGTGAAAAAAGAGTCAAATAGGTCCATTGAGAAGTATTTAAACCAAAGCTATGCAATTTTTAAAAATCCTCTGTAAGAAGCTGAACTAAATGAGTTTACAATTCTAAAGGCATTTAATCAGAAAAAAATGAGTTCCGTTCAATTCCACAAAACCACAATTTTCCCTTTCTTAATTAGCAGGTATTTTTCATTTAGTTACAAACCAGGGAAGGCTGGACTTTAAGTTGCTAGGTCATAGAAAATTTCTCAAGCTTAAAATCAGCAGTTTTTATTTTTTAATTAAGTAAAGAATGGAAATGGATTATGAGTCTGTGCCTGGGTTTTGATCAAATGTTAAATAATCTTGGTAGTTAGCATTTTAAGATTGCACAAACACTAATTCAACATAAAGTTTAAAATCCTTTTTTAAAATTTTTTGTTGTTATTCTATAACAGTTGTCCCATTTTGTCCCACTTTACTCACCTCTGCCCAACCCATCCCACCCAGGCTCCCACAGTCAATCCCATACTGTTGTCCATGTCCATGGGTCATTTATACTTGTTCTTTGACTAGTCCCTTCCCCTTCTTTCCACCATTATCTCACCTCCCCTCTGGCTGCTGCCAGTCTGTTCCATGTTTCTATGCCTTTGGCTCTGTTTTGTTGGTTTATTTTCGTTCATTAGGTTCTTATAGGTGAGGTCATATGGTATTTGTCTTTCACTGACAGGCTTATTTCACTTAGCATAATACTCTCTAGTTCCATCTATGCTGTCACAAAGATAAGAGTTCCTTCTTTCTGCTACATAGTGTTCCATCGTGTAACTGCACCACAGTTTTTCCATCCACTCATTTACTGATGGGAACTTAGGCTGTTTCCAGTATTTGGCTGTTGTAAATAATGCTGCTATGAATAGGGATGCATATGTTCTATTGAATTGGTATTTTGGGATTCTAGGGAATATTCCCAACATTGGAACCACTATGTCAAAAGGCAGTTGCATTTTTAGGTTTTCAAGGAAATTCCACAGTTTTCCACAGTGGCTGCACCAATCTGCATTCCCACCAACCGTGAACTAGGGTTCCCTTTTCTCGACATCTTAGCCAACACTTGTTGTTTGTTGATATATTAATGATAGCCCTCTGACAGGTGAAGTGATATCTTATTGTGGTTTTATTTGGCATCTTTCTGATGGCTAGTGATGTTGAGAATCTTTTCATATGTCTATGGGCCATCTGCATGTCCTCCTTGGAGAAGTGTCTATTCAGGTACTTTGTCCATTTTTTAATTGGATTATTTGTCTTCCTGGTGTTGAGTCAGATGAGTTTTTAATATATTTGGTGATCAAACCCTTGTCCAATGTATTGTTGTCAAACATGTTCTACCATACAGTCCATTCCCTTTTCATTTTGATGGTAGTTTCTTTAGCCATGCAGAAGCTTTTTAATTTGATGTAGTCTCACTAGTTTATTTTTTTCCTTTATTTTCTTTGGCCTGGGAGATATATTGCCAAAAATATTGCTATTTGGGATATATGAAATTTTCCTGCCTATGTTTTCCTCTAGGATTTTTATAGTGACACAGCTTATATTTAAGTTGTTTATCCCTTTTGAGTTTATTCTGGTTCATGGGCTAAACTGGTGGTCTAGTTCCATTTTTTTTGCATGCACCAGTCCAGTTCTCCCAACACCATTTATTAAAGAGGTGATTTTTACTCCATTGTATGCTCATGCCTCCTTTGTCAAATATTACCGTCATTATTTGCAGGCAACATGATAGTGTGAATAGAAAACCCTGTAGTCTCCACCAAAAAACTACTCAACCTAACAAGTGAATTTGACAAAATAGTGGGATACAAAGTCAACTTTCAGAAATTGAGGACAATTCATACACCAACAATGAAACATTAGAAAGGGAAACGGGGAGGGGGAAATCACATTCGCCATAGCAACAAGAAAAATAAAGTACCTGAGAATACACTTAATGAAGGAGGTCACAGATCTTTATTCAGAAAACTATAGAACACTGAAGAAAGAAATTAAGAGAGATACAAACAAATGGAAGCATATACCATGTTAATGGATTGGAAGAATTAATATCATTAAAATGTCCACACAACCCAAAGCAAGGCAGTCTAAAAATTCAACACAATTCCTGTTAAAATAACCAATGTTGCATTTCACAGATCTTGAAAAAATATTTCAAAAATTTATATGGAACCCAAAAAGACCCCAATTAGCCTCAGCAATCTTGAGAAAGAACAAAGTTGGAGGGATCACAGTACCTGATATCAAACTATACTACAAACTATACTTTTACATATAAAAGTCTGACACTGGCATAAAAACAGATGCATTGATCAATGGAACAGAATACAGAGCCCAGAAATAAGCCCAAGTCTCTCAGGTCAAAATTTAGAATCCTTATGAACACGGAAGCTGCATCCAAAAACACAAGGACACTACATTTTAAAGGATGACACTAACATAAGGGGATGTGAAAGACATTCCCATACTATAATTCCTTAATGTTTTTCTTCTTCAAATGAAGATTTCTTAACCTTTAGTTTTCCTGATGGAGTGGCCTCTGTGAGTATGTAGAAATATTGCTCCTGAGAATATATCAAGCTCCCACTCTCCTCTTATTGCTCCACTATGAGGGACAGGGCTGGGACTGAGTACATAGAGGAAGGTGGAACCATTAAATAAAAATTTAAAAGAGGAGAATTTCCACACATCTCGAGGATAAATGGTTTCTTCAAAAGAAATGGTCTACTTGCCAAAGAATCATTCTTGTTTCATTTTCTTGGACTGCCCTCCTATGCTGTTTATGCATAGATATAATTAATAGATCTTACTTTAAGATTTTATTAATTTAAATTAGCATGAAAATATCTGAACTATCTTCAAAAATCTTTTTGATTTTTTTCATTGCTGTAACTGGTTCAAATTAACTGTACCCTTTAGGAGATAATTTTTCACCAAATTTATTTATTTAAAGTTTTTCTAATTTATTTTTAGAGAGAGGGGAAGGAAGGAAGAAAAGGGAGAGAAACATCAATGTGTGGCTGCTTCTCACGTGGCCTCCATTGGGGACCTGGCCTGCAACCCAGGCATGTGCCCTGACTGGGAATTGAACCGGTGACCCTTTGGTTTGCAGCCCACACTCAACCCACTGAGCTATACCAGCCAGGGCTAGATCTTTTTATTCTTTTAGATTTTTTTTTTACTTTAAACACAATTTTATTGCACAAAGGTCACATAATATTTTTCTACTTTCTACACAATTATTCTTACTGTCCACAGAAAGGTTGCTTCTTATCGAGTGATGCCAAACGCTAAAATCCTGATTTTAATAGAATAGTAATAAAAATGCCTTAGTGATTTAAGCTGAAAGCAGTACATTGGTACATGGCTCTTGCACTTATTGGAAATGTACAGATGTATTTTTATACAAAATAAATTATCTGTAGGCATGGACAATGACAGCAGTATACCATTGTATGTTGTCATCTGAAACCAGCAACTGACAGTTATAGTGATTTTTCTTAAGCATTGGCTATTCTCTTCTTCAGTCACTTCATTTAACTGACATCTCTGAAGTTATAGGTGAGAAGCACTACCTTGAGCTTCCTCTCACAGTTCTAATTAACAATGGCAAAGCACTGTTCTGGGATTAGAACATGCCACCTCCCAAACCACCTCCCATTCCACCCATCCCACCCGTCTCAGGCTCTTTCCATTCTTTAGGAATCATGTGACTACAATTTCTGCTACTGTTAACAGAGGGCCATTCCAACAGCCCCCCAATAATGCAGTTCTTACAAACTTAGTTGGATTAATGTTTCCTTTTTCCAACATATTCACAAAATCTCCAATCATAGTGTCATAGCTTCTGAGAAACTTTACATTATTTTCTCATCAATGATCCCTCAACATCTATATTCTTAGCAATGAATACTTCAAGAATGGCTGAGGTCCCATTATTTTCTTTAAATATTTGGGTTTTATTTCTAAGGACAAAAGAAGAAAGGGAAGGAAACATTGATGTGAAAGAGAAACATCAATTGGTTGCCTCTTGAATATGCCCCAACCAGAGTCCAAATTCGCAACCCAGGCATGGGTCCTGACTGAGAATCAAAGAAGCGATCTTTCACTTTTCTGGATGATTCCCAACCAACTGAGTCACACCAGACAGGGAACATTATTTTTTTAATAGGAGTAATAGAATGAATTAAAACAGAACAAGGAAAGAGTAAGTACTATGAATTGAGGGACAAATAAGTTTTTCTTGATTCCAAACATCAACATCCTGCTTTCTCTCTTTCTTAATGAATGACAAATATGTCCACTTACCCTCTCTTAGGGTTATTTCTTGGGGATAAAACTCTGAAGTCCTTAGGAAAATGCAAATATATTAGGCAAGTCAGTTGGTAGCATTTTAGTATAAATTAGTATAAAAAGTAAACTCATATAATGTGGAATGGTTCAGGTAGACAAATACAAACAATAATGAAGTCATGGTACATGAGAATAGGATTTGGAAGACTCTAGATCCTGACCTCTACTCAGCAAGGTAGTCCTAGGTAGAGTGTTCTATGCCAAATTGCAAAAAGCATTTATGAGAAAAATGGGCAGAGAATTAGGCTAGCAGTGTAAACAGACAGATATTTCATAACTTTTGTAAGTGCTGTACCTGCTCAAGAAAGTAACAGTCTTATAAAGTCTTACTTTTCTGTAAAATAAATTAATTATTTCCAACAAAGACACCAATGAGCATGACACAGTTGTCTTCTAAATGATTCTTCCTTTGTTGTTAATCAAGCTTCATTTTTAATCTGCATATGGAAAAGATTAACTGCTATGTGCTTAATGACTTTAGAAAAAAACCATTAGCTGAATGTTTTATCTCACCACAGGGCTTCTTGTACACCTATATGAAAATGCAAGAATTACAGCAGAGATTGGCAGAAGTAATGGTTATTTGAAACTGCTTCTATACAACAAATGATCTCTCTCAATGCCTTCATTCTTCAAATATAGCACTGCTCTAGATGGAAAAGACGCCCAACCAAACCATCTGTCAGAGAAGATAGAGTTCAGCTGGAAAAGGCCGTTTGTTTTGCTGCACTCTTACACTTCTTGCTTCAAACTAGATGAACTGTGGGGGAACATAAAGTACTCTGTTCTCAGATGCAACACACTGGTGGACAAAAATAGTGATGAGACTCAGAGTTGGTATAATTTCTGTAAAATCTAAATATAATTGTTCCCCTCTAGAGACATTTTATTATATGCTTCCTGTTGAATAAAGGTCAACTATGTAGGAGGCTGGCCTCCTGCCTCATTTTAAAACACTGTAGGTATTTAAATATATATTATGTGTTGTGTATTTTGTACTCTGACAATGTTTGATCTCAAAAGTGTCAACTAGAAAATTTCAGATATTGTTTGGCATGTACTCAAACACAAATCTACAATCTGTAAATTGTAACATAAAATCAAGATTTTTAACCATCCCATGAAGACAATGAATAAAAGGGAAATCATAACACAATGACTATTTTCTTTAAAGCATCTTTCATCTAAATACAAACTTAAAATAATATGGTGCTATGAACAAAAATAATGAATAAAAAAGTGTCAAAGGAGAACAACAACAACAAAACACCAAAACCAAAAAATATTAAATCCTAAATGAATCACAGTTTTCCTTTCAAATACACTTGGGAATTAAGTATGAAACTAAAATAAAAATAGAGCCACATGGCTCTGTGGAAACAAAAAAGATCCTCTCAGGTATATGCTGCATTTAAACTGAAGGTCTAAACATTCAAATACCTGAAGAAGGATTCTTAGTGTAGAAACTGAAAATATAAATCAGCTGACAACAACTTAATAGTTATTTATAAACGATTTTGATTCCCGATGTTTAAAAAACAAGAGATTCCAAAAGAAATAGCAAGATTCACCTGATCCTGATACTCCCCATACTATTTGGGGCTATTGTAAAAGCCACATACAAATACCCAACAAATCCTAAGTAGAAAAACTATATCTATACATATAAGCAAATAAATAAATACATACCTAAATATATAAATACATAAAATATTAAAGAGTTCTGTGCAACTCACTGCTAGACTCCATTAAACTCAGCAGTGGTTAACAGTGGTCTATAGCAGCAATTTCCAGCCATTTTTATCTCATGGCACACATAAACTAATTACTAAAATTCTGCAGCACACCAAAAAAATATTTTACATTTTGCCAATCTGACAAAAAATCATAGGTATAATTTTGATTCATTCATAATGGACAGCTGTTGTTGCGTTGGCTGCTGTCATGTTTGTGACAATCTAAAGGCAAAGAGATCAGTGCCCCTGACTAAATAGTCAGGTGGCAGTGGAGGGAAAAATGAGGACAGTGGTAATTGAACAACAATAAAAAAAATAAAAACAAAATTCCTGTGGCACAACAGTGTGCCATGGCACAAGGGTGTACAGCACGTTGGTTAAAGCGTGGACTCCTTGTCTGGTATATGGAATCTCCTCTTTACGAACTGTCTAGCCTTAGGCAAGTTACTTTCAGTCTCTATGGCTGATCTCCATCGTACTGAAAATGGGCATAATAAGATTATCACCTACATTGCTTATTAAAGTTTTGAGTTTGTTAAAAATTCAATATTTTATTAAATATTTTAATTAAATTAATAAGAACTTTAATAAAAATTGTGTCTGAGATGTTCTAACACTTCAATAAGCATTAGCTATTATTTCTACTCGGGTTAATATTACTATCTACATCATAAGTAGCCTCTGGCATATTTTAAGACAGATTGCAAATGTTGCTTAGAGATGTAAATAGGTTCCACTTAATATTTCAAATATGAAAAATCCTTAGTATTTGGAAAACAAGGAGAGCTTTTCTCACCTTCTTTATTGTAAGATCTACTTTTTAAGAGGTGATACTGTAGGCTCTTGCTTAGAAGAAGCTTCCATTCATCCAGCTCACATGCATTTATTAAATACCTATTCCACACCAGACTTTCTAAGGTATGTGCCAGAGATTTAGTACTGAAAAGGAACAAGGAAACTCCTTGTCCTCACTAAACTTATGTTCTGCAGTGCGTGGGAGGGGATGCAAAATAACAAAGATAGTTAATAAAAACAGAGCATATTAGAGGGTGGTACGAGCTATAGAGAAAAATAAAGAGTGCTTGGAAATAAAGTGGTATAAATTTTAGGTAAATTCTTCTAGAGAAAGAATTACTGAGAAGTAATTTGATCTAAGTCTTTAAGAAACTGAAGGAATATTACATGAAGATATCTGAGAGATAATAACTCCAGAGTAACTGAACAGCAGGGGAAAAGACATGACTGAGGAACAGCAAAAATTCCAGAGTGTACATAGAGAGTGATGTACATTTGTATAAGCAATAAATATAGCAATATTTTCCAGACATGAGACTACAGAGTTACACACAGACACAATCCAGACTGAAGACATTTAATTGGGTACCTTTGCCGCAATCCAGTATTTGCCACAGTACAGTAGTACCATAGGGCTGAATGGCATGAGTAACAACAGAGTTTGAGAAGATGAGCTCAGGGATGTATATTTTATAGGCTCTTGTAAATCATTAAAAGAACTTTGACTTCTACTCTAAGTGAAATAAGGAAAATATGGAGAATTTTAAGCTGAAAGTTACTCTTTTAAGTCTCAGCCTAATCATCTAGGACAGATATACTATTTTTATTAGTCTTGTTGCAGTCATATAAATCATTTCCAAGAAACACAAGGCTGATAAGATCACTGAGTTGTGATTAAAAGGTTAATAAATGAGAAATGCAGAAAAAGATATTGAGAGGGAATGCACTAAATTAGTAAACCTCAATAAATATTTCAAAGAGAAATGCATTGCATAGAGGAGCTACTATACAAGGTATAGCACATCAAAGGTGGTATAGTCATGATACTCTCACTGGAAGTCAGTCAACTTCAACCATTTTAGTCACTAATAATAAAAAATACCCCCCTTTTAATTACAAAAGCTAACCATGTAATTCATAAATTATGAATAAAAATCATAACCATGTAATTCTGTAACATAACAATATCACACACAAGCACACCATATGACATTTTAGGTGAAATGTTCAAATTAAAACTATAAATTATTACACCCATATTATCACCCTACCAAACACACTCGAGCAGGCCTTAACTCCTGCCAAAGCCTGTATATTACAGAGGCAGAATAGCATTTATCATGACTATTAACTAAAATTACCAGTTTAGGACTGCTGAAAAATTTGGTGATAAGATCTTAAAGAATATAGACACATACTATGCAGTTTACCCAGTTGAATTCTGAATCACACTAACTAAAAATGTTGTAGTATATTCATTTTCTTAAACATTCATCAAGAACCTCATCTCCTGCTGCTTCATCCAAATGGCATGTGGATTAAGCCAACTCACAAATTTTATGGCTAAGATTTTCCAGCACCCCAAATTCTGGTGATGAATTTGATCATCTATTAGGGTTTATGGTATACTTTTAAAGGCAGTATAGAAATAAAATGTTAATACTCAAAGAACCTGAAAATAGAGTCAATAAGATCTCTTACCCTAAAATTTGAATTCTGAGCTGAATTAGTGACCAAAAATAGTTAAAGTTGATTGACTACCAGTGGAAGGATCTTGACTATACCACTTTTGATAAGAAACTGTTCTGGTAACTCCTGAAGGTAGGTTTACAAATCCATATTACCAACTTCACTTATTCAAGTCTCCTCTGTTTCTTCAGTACTTCATAATCAATGAAGGGACTTCATTAATGTCATAATTAATGACAGGGACTTTGTCCCTGACACATTGATCTGTCATAACTGCCCACCACCTCACCAGTACCAGGATAAACCTTACCAATCCATGTTAAAGATGTGACTTAAGGTCCGATGTTACTATAAGGCAGCTTCTGAGAGGAAGCGCTCTCTTACAGCTTCACATATTTTGTCACAGTATGTGATTTTATTGAAACTTACGCTTTACTTTGACTGTGTTTTGTCACCCAAATGTTCTCGGACAAGCTCCTTCAGGACAGTTATCTTGTGTGCCACTCTCATACCTCCTTAAAAAGTGAGAGGTGAAAAGAGAGTTCAATAAAGAGTCATAAATACCTCAACAATTTCCAAGAGGACATGGTCAGAAGTCTTGTCTGATTTTGCTTATAGTATAATAAATGTAAAATTCAAGCTATTAAAAAGTGTTCCATTTCATGGGAATAGCTACCCAGTAAAGGAAGGAAAATATAAGTTTTTAAACACAACTTCAGCTTTAGCTATTATAGATTAACACAATTAAAACAAAATTACTATATATTCCAAAATAGGAAACTTTAAGATCCCAATTATTTGGAAAGTATCTAAAATAAATAAAATTTTATAGAAATAATGTAAAAATATGAATTCAGAAGAGAGAAGAGAGGAATAACTGTTTGGGTAGGTCACTGCCGACACACAAAGCCCAGCTAGGAGAAGCAGGTAGATCCAAGAGTCCAGTAAGGCAGACATTATTATGGTCCATTAAATATCTGAGACCTGAGGAAGGAATATACTCCAATGATCAACTATATGCAAGATGAACACTGACTCTTCTCCTCCAGCTGAAATCTCTTCTATTTCAAATAAGTTAGAAATCCATATGGGAAAATCTCTCAGAAATGTTGCTGTGCTTTATGAATTTTCCACAATTAATAAATAAAATGAACATCAGGTTCCCTAAAAAATGGTGCTTCAATGACATACATTTTTCCTCAATACTAAAAACACCTTGGATTGACATGAAGCATTGCTCCTGTTTGCTCCTCTTATAATATATTCTTTATTATGCTGTTTGTTCCATTAAATACTTGGATGTCATGGCAAATCTATGTTTTCACCAAACTGTAAGTAATAAAGTAAGTGCTGTACTGTGTGTTGGTATACAAATGAATGTGGAAAAGATGTGAGAGAAAACTGGAGTATCCATTTAAGAGTTGCCCTTTTGCTTTGTTGAGAGTGGAGTGCCACAAATTATACTGCCATTGGTATTAAAGGAAGGAATACTGTGCAGCTACATTAAGGGAGAATCCGGTGTTAAGAATTCTGGAAAAGCATCAAAAAGATTCTACCACTTCTAAATGACCAAAGTCCCACAATTTTGGATTGTTATCTAATGCAGGGGTCCCCAACCTCCCTCCTCCCCAACTGTGGACACATCTTGCATTACTGCCTCTACCTCCTATCTCCGAACCCCACCTCCCTGGCCTGAGCTCCACTTCCTGTCTTCCCACCCCAACCCCAATCCACAGAAAAATTGTCTTCTGTGAAACTGGTCTCTGGTGCAAAAGAGGTTGGGTACTGTTGATCTAACTTCAGTAACAACAACAGCAGCAGCAATGACTTCTGTGAACTCAGCCAAAGTAGTATTGATTGTGACAAAACAATCAAATAAACTTATTAACACAAGTAGACATGAGAGTGTGAACACATGCAGACACCTTGAGTGCAGAAGTAAATAAGTGGGTAGATTTTAAAGCAAAAGCTCATACTAACATCTGAAAATATATGCACACTTTTACAAGACAAATGTCTAAGGTAAGACTCTTCCTTCTGCATTTGCCAAACCAACAAAATATCCATCTATTCATCTTTACAGGTGTACAGGGGTGTGTATATATGGTGTTTTTCATCACATTAGAACATAAATAACATTTACACTTAGCATCATTAGGAGTACACAACCATGATAAAACATAAGAGGGACAATAATCACATCATCTTAAAGTTACATCTTTCTTGAAGGCCACAATGAAGCAGAAATAGAATCCTCTGTCTCATGAGTACAAAAAAGGCTTTTGAATTAAATGGCACCCTTCATCTTAAAATTACATGCTGTTCTCCAATATAAGTTTGCCCAGTCAGTGATGGTGATTAACATGTATTAATGTCCAACATATACCCTAAATCTCCAACAGCCACTGTCCCAATTTAGAATGATCAGATAGGCAAAATGTAACACTAGGAAGTTGACCAACACAGTTCTCCAATGCATAGCACAGGGAAAACTATTCAGTTACTGCTATGTCACTGAGGGGACCTGAGATACTGTGTCTACCAAGACTAACTGACAAGCCATATGAAGCACTTAGTAATATCCTGTTGAATTCATATCTTGTGTTAGTATATTAAACATCACACATAAATGCTCTTTCTGGACTGCTGACATCTAGATCACAGTCAGTGATCTAGACTCACTAGGTAAGGTAGGTTACCTAGCAAGGTAGGTTACAATGACTTGAAAATCACTCCAGCCTCTTATAAGAGCAGCATGAGGAGTGAAGAGTACTAGTCAGAAAGTCAGACCACCATTTGAAGGTGAACCTTACCAGTGTGTAATAATCAACAGGTTTACAAACTCCCCTAAACCTCATTTTCTCATCCATACATCAGAAATTTCAATGTCTGGTTCACATTACACACAGAGTCCCAGAATAACAACAGCAATACTCAAATATATGACAATTAAAGTAAGGTATTTTTCTCGAAGTTCTTTTTTCAATCTAACAATATTCCACTGGGCATATAATATTCAAATTATTTCTTAAAGTTACTTGAAATAGCTCCTTTCTGTCTAACTATGTTACCTACTAAATATATGTTTAGTCTATTTGTATCTCCTATTTTTAATAGAGATTCCTTTATTAACTTAGTTTGTCATGATTAAGTTATATAAATTAGTTACAGAAGTCCAAAATCACTTCTACAAGATAATGTATATTCTTGGAAGAATATACGTTTTATCTTATCACTGGCTACATTTTCCTCTTCCTGTTACTGGTAAATATTTTCAAATGTTAGGGAAACGAAAAAGTAAAAGTGTCACTTTTTGCAAATGGCAAGTTTCTTTATATGGAAAATACTAAAGACTCCACCATAAAACTATTAGAAACAATAAACAAATGCAATAAAGTGGCAGAATACAAAAGTAACATATGAAAATTCATTGCATCTCTATATATTAATGAATAAAATGTCAGAAAAAATGAAAATAAATCATTTTGCAATTGCAATGAAAAGAATAAAATACCTAGGAATAAACTGAACAAAGGATGTGAAGAACATATATACTAAAACTAAAAAGCATTAAAGAGATTGAAAAAACATGATAAAATGGAAAGATATTTGTGTTCATAGATTGGAAGAAGCAACATTGTCAAAATGTCTGTATTTCCCAAAGCAATATACAAATTTAGTGCAATTCCCATAAAAATCCCAAAGACATTTTTAAGAAATAAACAAAAAATTAATCAGAATTGTATGGAACCACAAAAGACACCAAACAGCCAAAGCAATCACGAAAAAAGAGAACAAAGCTGAAGTTATCACACTCCCTGACTTTAAATTATACTACAAAGTAACAATAATCAAATCAGCATGGCATTGGCACAAAAACAGACACACAAACCAATAGAACAGAATTTAGAGCCCAGAAATAAACCCACATGTATGTGGACAAATAATTTTTGACAAAGGAGCCAAAAACATTCAATGAAGAAAGCAAAGCCTTTTCTATAAATTCTATGGGAAAATTGGAAAGGCACATTAAAAAAAGAAGAAGAAAAGAAACTAGATTACTGTTTGTCCCCATACATACATAAAAATTAACTAAAAATGAATCAAAGACCTAAATATAAGACCTGAAACAATAAAGTACTTAGAAGGAAACATAGGTACTAAACCTACAGACCTCAGTCTTAGAGAGGATTTTATGAATTTGATCCCAAAGGCAAGGGAAGTAAAGGCAAAAACAAATTAATGGGGCTATATCAAACTAAAAAGCTTCTGTACAGGAAAAAAAAAATACATGCCAACAAAAAAAATGGCAACCAGCCAAGTGGGAGAAGATATTTGCAAACAATAGCTCTGACATGGGGTTGATATTCAAAATACATAAAGAATTCACACAACTCAACACCAAATAAACAAACAATCCAATTAAAAAAATGGCAGAGGACCTGAACAGACACTTCTCCCAAGAAGACATACAAATGGCCAACAGATATGTGAAAAGATGCTCAAATTCACTAGATATTACAGAAATGCAAATCAAAGGTACAATGAGATTCCACCTCACACCTATTACAATGACTATTATCAACAAGAAAGGTAATAACAAGTGTTGGAGAGGTTCTGGAGGAAAAGGAACCCTCAGTCACTGCTGGTGAAAATGTAAACTGGTACAACCACTATAGAAATAGTATGGTGGTTCTTCAAAGAATTAAGTCTGAGTTAGCATATGATTCAGCAAACCCTCTTCTGGGTATCTACTGAAAATTATAAAAACATTTATTCACAATACTATTAAAAGAAATTTGGATTATTTCCAATCTTTGTTATAAATAGACATATGGTGAATAGCCATGGGTGTACTTTTTTTTTTTTCATATTTGGCCAACATAGTTTGAAACAGGTTTCTAAGAATGTAGTTGCTAGGTCAAAGGGTAAAATAATGCATAATTTTATTAGGCACAGCCAAGTTCTTCTTGATATGAAATTTCACCATTTTGCATTTCCACTAGCAATTCTCACAGACACATCAACAGTATATATTACCAAACTTTTTGATTTTTGTTGACCTAAAAGATGATAATTGGTATTAAAGTATAGATTACTGAGGCATCATTGTCCTATACACAATGTTTCTTCTATCTTGTATCTTCATCAATAAATCTCTCTCTATTTTTATAGTAAAAAGAAAATAAATAAATAAAATATAGATTACATTTGTTTCTCTTTTTATGAGAAAAATATGAGCATCTTTATGTATGGTTAGAAAGTACTTGTATTTGCTTTTCTAACCAATTTTCTATTATTGACCTTTCTTTGGTTTCCTACATTTTATAACCATGTCTATGAATTTTTAAATATTTGTATTTATTTTACAGAGAGAGAGAAGGGGAAAAGAGAAGAGAGAATGAGACAGATGGACAGACATCAATTTGTTGTTCCACTTATTTATGCATTCATTGGCTGATTTTTGTATGTGCCCTGACGGGGGATCAAATCTGCAACCTTGGCATATCGGGAGAATGTTCTAAACCACTGAACTACCCAGCCAAGGCATAAATTTGCTAAAGAGACATTAAAGTACTGCTTGTTTTCTCAATTCATCTCTGTAGACTTAAAATTATTTGAGTCATGGTTAAATTCAATGAAGTTGTAACAGCGATAATGACATAGTTATTAGACCAAATTTTATATAAAAAGACCCAGTACCTGACATTCCCCCAAAGCCCTGCTTCCTTAATTATCCCCCTTTTCTCCTATATTGCTAATCATAATCTCAACTGACTCTCTGCCTGCGGCCTGTAAACATTTTTCAATTCTTTTTGTCTTAAAAAATAAGAAGGGAAACCTCACATATAATGTAAAACAAAATTGAGAAAATGGGAAGTCTTCTGAGTTCTGTGCCACCTCTACCCTTAGCCTTTCTCCTCCCTTGCTGAACAAAACTCTTGAAATTTTACCTCCCATCTGCTTTTTTTCATGCTTCAACCCACTGAGTAGTTTTTCAGTTCCCAAAATGCTACAAAAATATATTGATTCCAATTCAAAGCATTTCTGCTGCTTCATTGCAATACCCCCTTGAACTTTTTTCTTCATAATTTTTAAAGATTGTATTTATTTCTTTGTGGAGAGAGGGGAAACAAAGGAGAAAGAGAGGAAAAGAAACACCAGTGTGACAGAGAAACATCAACCTGCTGCCTCTCAAATGTACCCCACCCGGGGCCCAAACGCACACACCAGGCATATGCCCTGACTGGGAATCGACCCAGCAAAATTTTGCCTTGCAGGAGGACATCCAACCAACTGAGCCATCCTGCTCCGGTTTCCCCCTTGAAATCTCCTATTTCCTTGGGTTGCCCGATGCCTTTGTCTTGATTTTCCTTCTACTGCTCTGGCCATTTGATACCTGTGTTTTTCATGGACTTTTCTTTCCCCACATGCCCATTAGTTGTTTTATTTTTCTTAAGACAGTTTCATTGACCACCACTTTTCCATCATACATACTAAGTCTAAAATGTATATCTGCTTGCATAGTCTTCACAAATATATACAAGGGGACCCAAAGTAAAACAAACAAACAAACAAACAAACAAAAAACTATCTTCTGGAAGGTGAACCCTTTGTAGCACAGGCTCGCACCACTAGGTGAGTGTTCTAGGAACCCATCTGTAACAGTGCACCGGGTGGTGGTGTTGTCAGAGGTTGCGCTGGGCTTCGGTGAATTTTTAAAAAGACTTTTTCAATGCATTTGCCCATTTCATTGTGGGTGATTTAGGAGCACACCTGCCCACACTGTGCTGGGCATGCAGCAGTTTTTGACCAAAAAGGGCATGACCCCCATGTCCCACACTTCATTTTCATCCCATATCACCCAAAACTTTTTCTCTGTTGTTTCCCTGGATGAAACAAGTCCTCTGAGGGAAACCTTCTGCCCGTGTTAAAGAGACAAAACAGAAAACGGGAGACGCACTAAAAGGCATCACAATCAGAGAGTTCAAAAACTGATTTGAGCAATAGGAAAAAAATTCCTCAATAGTTGTACTGCATCAAATGGAGAGTACTTTGAAGGTAACTGAGTTTAAACATATTAGAATAAATACACAATTTTTAATAAATAAATTCCATTTTGGAGGAATTTATGCTGATGGCTCAAATGCTGATGGCTCGCAAATTCATGCCATCTTCCCTCTCTTTTCAAGATTGGGACTCAGATCCACAATGTTTGCATTTCAAACTTTATATATCAAAAACTAACTTCTCTTCAGCTGGATTTATTGCTCCTTATATATTTTAGGAGTTTCACAGCATTACCCTAAATCAACAGAGCTGGAAACATAGAGGCATTCTGGACTCATGCTGCTCCCTCAAAATAGATCCATAGTCAAATATGCAGCCCTGATGATGAATCATCCAACTTGATTAGCAAGCCCCGATGAATTGAAGTTACATTTTTTTTTTTTACTTCTATCCTTTTCTTAAAACCACAATTTTAGTCTAGGTACATTGTTATCTCATCTGAGCTAGGCTGTAGGCCTCTGGCTAGACTCTCTATGATAATATATTACAACTTTAAGTTCATCATACAAACTGCAGCCAACATGCAACATAATTCATCACATCAGTCACCTGTTTAAAGCCTTCCAATAGGCTTCTCATCTTCCAGGGTAGAGAGCTCAAATTGCTGCAAATATTCTATAAGCACAATGATTTGTATGATATTCTTTCTCCAAACTTATCACACACCACTTCCTTGAACTTTATATGACATTCACATAAAACTGCTTGTAATACCATTATAAGTATCAAATGACTAGGATCTATACAACTTGTGCATGATACTGCCTACTTCTTGAAATAACTACCATCACACCTTATTTATCCTGTTTCCTGCTCATGTTTCAAGTCTCAAGTCAAAGCCACCTCCTCCAGGAAGTCTCCTTTGACTCCTCTACTTCTACTACCAAGGATGAGCTTAGCAAGGCTCTTACAAGAGACCTATAGCATTCATTGCAAACATTATTACATTCACCAAAGCACTGCACTGCTCTATTTCTGCCTACATTCCTCCCACTTTAGGCTGTGAGAGCTA
This sequence comes from Anoura caudifer, assembly GCA_004027475.1. Lineage (NCBI taxonomy): Eukaryota > Metazoa > Chordata > Mammalia > Chiroptera > Phyllostomidae > Anoura > Anoura caudifer. Next base: position 104,223 of record PVKU01002152.1, on the reverse strand, counting down.
TATCATGTCTTGTTCAGCAATATAAGCGTAGTAAATAGCAGAAGTCCTGGTGCATAGCATAACTTTCAATCTGTAAATATTTGTTGCTTCAAGCATATAAAATATACTCTTATTCTCTCTACATAGAAAAACTTCCATGTAAAATATGTTTATAATAAAAATACAATAGAACCAAGAAAAGAGAACTAAATCCAGGAATAAAGAAAATAATAAAAACAATGGAGTGACTGAGTGGTGAGAAGTAGAGAGAATAAGGGAAGCAATAAAAGAAACATTCAATTGCAAAAGAGTTGAAATAATTAAGCCCATATAATAAACATTTAAAAAACTCAGCCAATTAATGAATTTTGTGACATTCATAATACAATTTCACAATTTTGTGAAATGCATAACTAACACAATAGGGTATATTTATCATAATGTAGAGGTGGCAAGGAATTGCTCTGTTATATTTTAATCAGCTTTATTCTTTTAAGTGGTTTTAATATTTCTCACCACAGAAGAGAGGATAATTCCTGGAGAAATCCAGTATAACACACTTGCATTATAATCTATACTAATAGGTTGATAATTATAGTAATTACCTCTAAATATAGTGCCCTTCATATATAATATTGTCTAGATTATATCTTTTTGTTAAAATTAGCTTCCTAGAGTTTCCACTATACTGAGTTAGATCCACATCCACTTTATCTCTCTATGCCCAATTTGATAACATTTAATATATATTTATGACATTTTCCTCTTGGTTTGTGAATTGTAACTCTAAAACATCCATACATTCTTAGTGCAATTTTCTTCAAAAATTAACACACTCACAGTGTGTTGACACATAAATTGACACAAAATAAAAATATTTCTCTTTAATTATGTAAATATTACATACTTCTTTATTTTTTAAATATTCATCATTTTTAGGACTCTAGTGATAATTTTGCTGCATAATAAATTTGATAAAATGCCTAGTTAATATTACCTGAGTCCTTTTTTAGTACAGACTCCATCATAATACTTTAAAACTTTTGTCAGTGCATTTATTTTCTTATTGAAATGTCCAAAGTATATGTTAATGGTTATTGAAATTTTAAGTACCTGACTTTAACTTCTCCCTCATTATACAATGCTGTTCAGCCTCCAAAACTTTTTAGCAGGTCAGAGGCTCCTGTAATTCATTGTATGCTTAGTCTAAAAGTTTAAAAATATTCATATTAATAAAAGGAAATTCTTGGAACAAGGCAGTTAACTTGCTATGAATTCTAAGCATGAGATACTTTCAAAATGATGTCACAGCATTATTAAGAGTTGAGAACTCAAAAGTCATAATCCAACTGTAGTCTACCTCATTTTATAGTCCTGATATAATTCTAAAAATAAAAATATCAAGCAAAGCTATTTTCATACAATAATATTTCATTATTTTATGAGCATATAAAAGACTGCTATAATGTTTTTCTCAAGCAATGATGAAACTTGGCAATGAAATATCCTTTAAAGTTTTCAATATCCTCTTTGACTTTCATATTATGCATTACTAAAAATTAGTACTTATTTTTCTTAGCTATGTTTAGCAGAATACTATTATTTAAGGTAACAATGGCTTCTACTAGATTATTGTTTCACTGTAATTACTCTAGGCAAGCGGCTGTCACCAGTCACAATTCAGAAATCCCAACAATATGGGAGGTTGCAAATGTTTACATTAGGATAGCTACCACTTGTACAAATGCTTGAAGTGTACAGGGCAAAGAGATAAATAGCTGCCTTTCTTATCTAACATTTATCAATACCCAACTACTTCAAGGACCAATATTGGCCTGGGCCATTAATTACAGTTGGCTGGGCTTTGTCAGTTCCAGCTCTCCCATGTATGACCTCTGAACAGTTGTGATAAATGGAAGCATTACTACAGGGCAGCGTCCAGAGGGAATGCTACTCTTGTCAAGTCCCTGGTTGCTGTTGCCATCATCTTGTAAAAGCCCAAGAAGCAGAAGAAATCTCCAGGTGCTCAGGAAAGCTTTATCTCCTTTGTCCCTTTTGAAATTCCTCTTCTTCTACCCTACTCAATGCAGGCTAAGCATAGGCAGCTCAGGTGCAGTAAACCCTCATTAGGGCAGCACAGAATTCCTGCCAACAAAATGTATTATGGTTAAAAACAAAACAACCGAAGCTCACATCATTCACAGGACTGGGCACGAGTTTAAAGTAGTGTCCTTTTTGGCCCATAATGCCCCTTAGGACAGTTGCTACTACCGTTGGGGCCATTACTCTTCTTCTTAGGTTTTGTAGACTTCCTTGCAATAGTTTATTCGGAAAAGTAATTGAGTGGTCTATTCCTTTCCCTGCCTGGGCCTCAAGTCCAAAGACATTGAATAGATTTGAAGTTAAAACTAAGGTTGCAATACTCTCCCCATCAGGTTAGCTTGTGATCATCACTGCCTGACCCCACAGGAAGTCCCCAGGTGGCATTACTCCATAGACCACGTTACAGACTCACAGGAAACACAGTCCCCACCAAGCCTAGCACCTTTGGGATTCTGTTTCTCTCCTGTTTGCTCTTCTTTCTTTTTTTTTTTTTTTTAGTATATTTTATTGATTATGCTATTACGGTTTTCCCAATTTTTCCCTTTTATCCCCCCTCTTCCCTGGACCCCCCAACCCTCCAACATTCCCCCTTAGTTCATGTCATACATATAAGTTCTTTGATTTCTCTGTTCCCTATACCATTTTTGACCTCTCCCAGTTTATTTCATGCCCACCAATTATGCTTCTTCTTCCCTGTACCTTTCCCCTGTCCTCCCCTCCCCGCCCATGGAAAGTCCTCCATGTGATGTCCATTTCTCTGATTCTGTTCCTGTTCTAGTTGTTTGCTTACTTTTTGTTTTCTTCGTTTTTCTTTATTTTTTAGGTTCAGTTGTTGATAGTAGTGAGTTTGTTGCCATTTTACTGTTCATATTTTTCATCTTCCTTTTTGTAGATAAGTCCCTTTAACATTTCATATAATAAGGGTTTGGTAATGATGAATTCCTTTAATCTGACCTTATCTGGGAAACACTTTATCTGACCTTTCATTCTAAATGAAAGTTTTGCTGGATAGAGTAATCTTGGATGTAGGTCCTTGTCTTTCATGACTTCAAACACTTCTTTCCAGCCCCTTCTTGCCTGCAAGGTTTCTTTTGAGAAATCAGCTGATAGTTTTATGGGAACTCCTTTGTAAGTAACTTTCTCCTTTCCTCTTGCTGCTTTTAAGATTCTCTCTTTATCTTTAATCTTGGGTAACTCAATGATGATGTGCCTTGGTGTGTTCTTCCTTGGGTCCAACTTCTTTGGGACTCTGGGCTTCCTGGACTTCTTGGTAGTCAATTCCTTTACCAGATTGGGGAAGGTTTCCTTCATTATTTGTTCAAATATGCTTTCAATTTCTTGCTGTTGTTCTTCTCCTTCTGGCACCCCTATAATTTGGATATTGGAACATTTGAAGTAGTCCCAGAGGTTTGTAAGACTCTATTCACTTTTTTAAATTCTTGTTTTTTTATTCTGTTCTGGTTGGATGTTTATTTCTTCCTTTTGTTCCAAATCATTGATTTGAGTCCTGGTTTCCTTCCTGTCACTGTTGGTTCCCTGAGTATTTTGCTTTATTTCACTTTGGGTAACTTTTATTTGTTCTTTCATTCTTCAACCAAGCTCAATCAGTTCTGTGAGCATTTGATTACCAGGGGTTTAAATTCTCAGTCAGAAAGGTTGGCTATCTCCTCATCACTTAGGTCTCTTTCTGAAGTTTTGCTCTGTTCTTTCATTTGGGCCCTATTTCTTTGTTCAGAGCACCTGTTAAGTTGTAAGGGATCTTAGGTTTTCACCAGGGCAGGGCAACCTTCCTTGCTATGCTGCAGCACTGCCTGTGGAAGAGGGGCCAGAGAGGGAACAATGCAGCTCCCCTGATCGTCTCTAGCCCACTTTTCAATGAACTCTCCTGTGAGACTGGGAGTTTCTCCCAGTGCAGCAGGCGCCATAGTCCACCATCAGCTCTGAGTCTGTCTCCCCTTAAGTCAGCCCTGCCCATGTAGACTGCCACCTCACTGCAGCCAGTCCTGTCTACATAGTCCACCACCTTGCCTCTGGATCTCTCTGTCCACTGGTAAGGCAGTAGCCTTACTGGTCTGGTTGTTCTGTTTGACTGATTCTTTAATTCTGTGGTTGTCAGAGTTCCATGCAGTTTGATTTTCTGGCACTTCTGGTTGTTTATCGATTTTAGATTGTGTGTTATCCTCCTTCCGGTTATGCAAGGAAGCATAGGGTTTCTACCTACATCTCCATCTTGGCCGGACCCCAGCTTTCTTTAAACCTATTTGATATAGCTTTTGGAATTCTTGTCCTTATGTTATGCATCAACTCACTCTAGCTTTTTTTCTGTAACATTATATGCCAAAAGGCTAAATATTCATTCCACCTGTCAAAATTAATTCACCCAGACTTTATCATCTCAGCTTGCCTAGTACCCATAAATTAATTTACAGACTGAGAGCCATTTTATTTTATATTTTTAAAGGATTTTATTCATTTATTTTTAGAGAGGAGGGAAGGGAAGGAGAAAGATAGGGAGAGAAACATCAATGTGCGGTTGCCTCTTGTATGCAACACACTGGAGACCTTGCCTGCAACCCAGGCATGTGCATTGACTAGGAATTGAACTGGCAACACTTGGGTTTGCAGGTGGGCACTCAAGCCCACCTGAGCCACAGCAGTCAGGACTCATTTTAAATATTAATAAGCTTAACAAAAGTTTTGATGGATCCTTCTCCAAAATGCTCGACTCCTATTTATTTAAATTTCTACTACCAACATAAATTTATAAATATTTCTTTAAAGTATCTTCATTAATAATTCAAATTTAACAAAGTCCTGTCTGAGATACAGCTGCCTTGAACAGGAACAGTGATTTAAAGAGAGAACAGAAAACAGGCAATTACAAAGTATGATAGAGCTGAGAAAAGGGACCTCCTATGGGGTTATGTTGGAGGGCACTTGGCCCAAACCACCAAGTTAGGAATGCTTAAAATGCCGCAGAGGACTTTATAGCCAAGTATCACAAATCAGAATCAATTTGGAATAATGGGATTGTTTTTCATAGAGTTTGCAATGTTAATAGAAGTATCCATCTCTAACAAATGAAATACAATTTTTATTTATGTGCCATTTTAGGGTACAATGAAGCCATATGATAGCAGTGAATAATTCTCCTCTGTGTTCTTTTGTGCTTTGTGTAAGGGAACGTAAATTAAACTATGGTCACAACTGGTTCTGCAGGATTTAGTTATTGTACCAAGAGACATCTTCAAGTAAATTATTATTTTTTCCTTAGTTGATGTGTGTACCTGTGTGTATGAGTGTGTATAAGTTTCCCATGTTCCAAAAAGAACTGGTGGCATGGTCCATATGGTGTACGGCACACCAGTATTCTGAGGTGGTAGAGCAAAGTTTACCACATGGGACATCATTGTGTCTATGTATCTATCAACCATGAAAATGAGGAAAGATCAAGGTATGATGCAGTATTTTAAGCAGAGCAGACAGTATGGAGGCCTGGGGAGCATAAGAAAGGGAGGTCCCATCATTCAGTTTATACAGGGGTCTTCATTCTGAGATGGTTCCCTACTCCCCCTTAGTTAAAAATGTTTGCTGACCCAAAGGGTAAATGAAGGAGAAAATTATCATAAATAGGGACATACATGATGGACAGTGTTATCTACCTTTTATACTGCAATCCACTTTAAAAGGTTGTACCACTGACAGCAGGGTACTTTCCATGTACTGTTGATGTCTAAGAAGGGACAAGATCAATTTTAAAAGATCTCACAGAGAATATACTACCTTCCTGAGCAATCCAACCCATTTTTTTTTTTAGATAATTTTCTCTCCATCCAAAAAAGCTGACTTTATGTGAAATTTTTGGAACCCCACCAATCCCAGCATATCAGTTTCTTCCAGCATGAGACGTGACCACATAAAATATTTTGCAGTGACAGAATTCATTAAGTAATTATACCTTAGAATTAAAGTATCTTCATAGCCATAATAACCAAATTCTGAGTACAATATTGTCCGTTCCTTCATAATGAATGAATACCTTCTCAGAAGTCTAAATCTATGTCTTCCTTCATGGTAGCACATGACTCTGGGTAGTCATAATTTCTCTGAAGTTAAGAGTTTATTTAGAACATATTTTCAACTAAGCAATACATTAAATTTATTCACAAATAATTAAGTCTCATTACTATGCCTAAATAGAAGTGATTGTCTTATATCCATTTCTATTTTACAATAAAAATAAAAATTCTTGTCCGTTAAACATCATTGCATTTGAAGGACTATTTTCTGTCAATTATAACTTGCCTTCACTTTCCAAAGGGGCATATATTGATGGAGTATAGCCAACGGCACCTCTTTTATCCTTACAATATTTTCATCATCAAAAACACCTTGGAATACTCCACATGCTCATTTGGGGAATATTTATACCCAGATATAGGTCTGCTGCTTGAGTCTGTGGTGGATTTGAATTATTAAAAATTATTTACAACATGTTTTATACAGACAAGGAGTCCCTTTTCCCTCCTTTTATGATTAGGCCAAGTTGTGTCTTGCTTTAGCCGATAATATGTGACAGAAGAGACATTCTATAACTTCTAAGGTCAATTCCAAAGAGACCTGAAATTTTCCCCTCACTGTTTTAAATGTTCCCTTTTAGAAGGTAAGTGCATGATAAGAAGTCCTAAGAGTCATGTTATGAAGAAGCCAATCTACCAGTGTGGAGAGAGTGAAAGGCCATATGAAGCGGAACCAAGGGACCGGACATGAATGAAGACCTCCTGGCCTTTCCGTCTAGCTTAGCTACTACTGAACGCAGCTGAGTCAATGTACCACATGGAACAGAGGAGCTGCTGTGACGTCCTGCCTGAATTCTGGCCAAGAAAATAATGAGAAAATAAAACAGTTGTTCTCTTAAGACATCAAATTATGGAATAATGGGTTATGAAGTAATAGTTGAAACAGTTTGCCTAAGATACTTTCTGAATAGCTGCAGGTTAGCATGATAATTTACCAGACTTCCCCTTGCAGCTTCTTAAAAGCAATGCAAGTTGCTCATTTTAAGTATTTTTGCACAAAATCTGTGTTGAAATCATTTTTCAAGGTTCAGGATAAAAGGAGCAGATTTGCCTTGCAAGGTCTTAGTGTAATGTAGTGTAGTGCCATGTTAAAATTTGGCTTTTAAATGTTCGGTATTCACAAGTCAAAACAAAGCTGAGGTGTTTTTTGTTAATTGACACACATTTTCAGGAAAAAATGAAAAGATTTTCACTTATTTCTTTATTTCCTCTGTCTCCTTAATTGAAAAGAAAGAAAATGAGAGAAGGAAGGAAGGAGAGGAGGGAGCGAGGGACAGAAGGAGGGTGGAAAGGAGGGAGGACGAAAATTGTAATAAAGAGTACCCAGAGCTACCCTTAGTCTTTCTAATGTATACACTTACCTCTGCAAATAGCAAGATGATAGGGAAGAATTTAGAAGAGATTTTTGAAGCATAAGCCTGAGTGTGTGTGTGTGTGTGTGTGTGTGTGTGTGTGTGTGTGTGCGCACGCGCATGCATATATATACCTATTTCTATTAACAGAATAATAAAGTTAGATTTTGCTGGGGCAAACTTATAATTCATCCATTATGTCATGAGACTCAAATAGTACTAGAAAAACAAAGGTTTGCAGTGCTACAGCACACAGGAACATTCCAGGGGCGAGGGGAATCCTGAGTTCCTGATCAAGTGCTCTGTCTCACAATCACTGCATTATCTGACCTGAGATTTCCACGTTAACTTGGAAAAGCAATAGCTCTAACCTAAGAGACACTGGATTAGAGCATGCAGGAGGGCTGATTTCTCCTGATAAAATCAAATAATGCCTTTATGGGTGAATATGTAAGTATAAAGTTAAAACTCATTTTAAGTCATATTCATTCAGTATTTATAATATAAAATCAAGATTTCTTCAGGTATCATTTCATATACCTTTTCTATGTAGGTCATTTGAAGATCTCAAGTAAAAGAAACTGAAAACTGTACTTGATTTCTATTAATATACCCCCCTAACCTGTGTCCTCATTCTTCTCCTAATATCCCAAGTCAAACCATGGTGGAATTCCAGATATATGCAGATATACACTCCATGATGGATGCAATGAGCTGTTTCTTGAGTGGCAGCCAAAAAACTGAATGACAGCCAAAGGAAAACCTATGACATGTCTTAAATGAGACTGTGTGGGAGGCTGTGCCATCTCCCTCCTATACGCAGCTACGACAGCACCAACTCCAGGGACAACTACCACGAAACTGGATCTGAAACCTTATTTTGCTAGGCCCTGGAGAACAACTTGTCACCTCCTTCTGTGCAATTACTCCATTTCATCTTCTCCAGCAAGAGCCATCTGAAATTACCAAGCTGTTCTCTTCTGTCATTCAAAAACACCTGGGCCAGTTTGTGGACAGGAGCCTGCCAGGCAGAGTTGGCTGACTGGCTGCATTCCAGAACCTGACTGCTGGGGAATCAGGCCCGACACTGGGAGCTCCCCAGAAAGCTTTGATACAATTGCTTAAGAAGGTGGCTGTGACATCAGATGTAGGCCTAGACTGTACCATTTTTGTGAGGTTGGAAAGTTTAAGAAGGTTGTTAAGAACTTGGAAATAAAACTTAATTATGACCACATATCCATCTTTTTCAGTGTCAGACTGAGGGGCTTGTCTAATCAGCCCATATAAGCATCAGATTCTCCTTGGAGATTGTACCTTTTTTGCATTTACCATTTACAATTGACATAGGCCCACAGTCTGTAAAGTTAGATGTGAATTGTATAATATAGATATATTACAAAAATTTTCTGTTTGCTGTAAGAAATAACCTCAAAGGTTGAATGTTGGATATTCACCAGGTTATGCCCAATTTTGAAAACATGGTATACTATTCCTGTCCTGATTACAAAAATCTCTCTTCCTCACATGCTCTTTAAAACAGACTCTACCACCTTGATGTTTGTAACATGGCTAATTAAGTTAAGTCCTTCGCATATGTTCACTATATATCCACCTGAGAGCCAGGATTTTTTATTTATAAACACATGATTTGAAAGTGATCAGTGAGGTCTTGCAGAACTTCATATATGATCTGCAGCAGGCCTTCCTATTCTCTGCCACTTCCTTAGACAAATAAGAAACTTCAGGAAATTTAGACTTCACCCCAAGTTTTCCCACGTAATGACACATGGGAAAACTTGCTCCTTGATGATTCCAGGCAGGATCTGTATAATAGTTCTAATCCTATTAAACCCACTGTCTACAAAACAAATTTAAAAACGGAACATAAAAACAACAAAAACATCTTTTAAACCAGCTAGAACCTTCCCATTGTAACACTCAACCACTTTTCCTTTTTATACATCAATACCGACAACAACAACAAAAAATTGGTTTCCGTGAGCCCACTGAGTGAGGCTCCTTCCACCAACCTAGGGACAAAGAGCTCTGGTTTCCAATTTACCAAATTCATTAGCTTTATAACCTGAAGTAAGTCAGCATTTATCATTCTCAGATGTCTTATCAGTAAAGCAGTTGACTTGATCACCATAGTTATTTCTAAGATCCATTTTTTACAAGTATTTAATAGTTCATTTTTTGTTTTATTTCTTCCTTTAACATTTATCCCTAAACTACCCACGCCCCTCCACCACCACCCCCCGGGAATCACCACACTATTGTCTCTGCCCATGGGCTTGTCTTCTTTTTGCTGGATCACTCTGCCCCCCAAATCCGCCCCAAGAGCTGTCAGCCTGAAAAGAATGTCATCTTTTAAAGGGCAAAACTGAAAGAAGATTAGATTCTATTGTTATTAAGTCTCTCAGTCAGAAAGAGGGAAACAATGTACATTACCAATAATCACCATCTACAGATTTTATGCTAGCAATTTGACCATTATTTCTGATGCTCAGGTCATTTAATATGTGCCTACCTGCAGCACATCCTTAAGAATGGACATTTTATCCTTAAAATTTTAAATGGAAGTCAGCAGATGGTACTGTACAGCAGTTCCATGCTATGATAACTATTTAATTTTTATCCCCTCTATAACCTCTTGGTACTTTGTGACCTCTCTGAAGCACCTTTACCTTGTTACAGAGTGACTCACTTTGGAGTTTATGTAGCAATTATGGGCTTATGTCACATAACTCTAAAGCAGCAATTTTATCCGATGATGCTTTTGTTCTGGGTTTTCCCTTAACTAAAATCGCCTTGTGTGACCAATAAGCAATGCAAAGCTGACATTTCAGAGCCCAGGCAGCTAATCCTAGACTGTATTTACTTATTTTCAAATATTTGCACCATCTGTTATTCTATATTATATATTTTTTGGGCTCATCGTTACAGCTCAAGGACTCCAGCTCTGAGTAGAAATAAAGCAGCACTCCAAATGTAGAATGTATTACATTCATGAAATGGAATTTAACTATGGAATGGGGAAAGAAAAATAACAAATTCAGAAAAAGTAAATCTATATTGAGTTCTCCATCTTTAAAATACAAACTGTTGATTTTCGGAATTTATAGAAAATATAAAAATGGATGCCATATATTTTCTTGACCAACCCCTAATCCATATTTTTTTCTGGAGCCAGGATGATGTCATATAACCTCTGTATCAACAAAAATAAAAGCTCAATATTAAGGTCCTCTTAGATTTTTTTCAAAGTAACAGAGAAAGGAGCTTTAAAGCTGATATCTCTAAAATATGGGAATCTCTACATTTAGCATAGTTTGTTTTCCCATCACTTCACCCAATGAATATTAATTAATAACAGAGAGGGGGAGGGAGGGAAGGAAGGAGGGAGGGGGAGAGAGAGACAGAGAGAAGAAGGAGGGGAGGGAGGGAAGAAGAAAACAGGCATCAACATTTTCAGCAGCCCCTGGATAACAAACCTATCTCATTATTAATGCTCACAATTCTTCAAGGTAAGTACCATCCCATTTCCAGATAGAGTATTAGATTCAGACATCGAAACACTTGCTCAGACTGAGGTTAACTGAATAGGAAGCCCTAATTCTATCCACTAGAAAGAATATTGTATGACTCCATTTTTTTTCTTCTTAATTTATTTAGCATGTAAAAGTTTCACATATCTGATCCTGGATCTTGGTACTCCAACAAAAGTATCACAGCATCTGGAAATGGTCTTACTTTCCAAGAAATTCAGTGAATCAAAAAAAGTCTGTTGTTTCTCTCAACTGTCCAAGGAATCTCTAATATTCACCTTCCTACTTTCCAAAGGCCCCAAGTGCATCTTTCCTTTCTTAAGAAGGGATCCATGCACTAGCCCATGGACTACTGAATGGTGATTTCAAATGATGATGTGGAGATCAACGGGTACGCATTCCTGCTGAGGGGAAGGCACGGGGGCTTAAGAATGCTAGTGTGTGCATGGATGGTGGCATGTGCTATCACCTCCTTGGGACAGTGGACTCAAGGTTTACTTTCAGAATGGCTTTATGGCTTTGGGTTGGCATCTTGCCATGGCAACTTGTGGAGAAAGCACAGGTGGTTCAATAAAGTCTTGTGGCCAAAGGTGCTAAAAATCTAAGGACCACTGGCCTAGAACCAATATATCATGAAGGAGAAACCAAGAAATGTCAAGCGAGTTTTGCCTGCAGATTCAAAGCTCTTATGAATATAAATGCTTTTAAAGGTTACTCTAATGTCAAGTGTTAAGGAAGGCAAATGAGCCACCAAGACACCAACAAAGGCTCCATATCAACAGCTGAATCTGGCAGCAAGACACTCAGGAAATGCCCATAAGTGAAGAGACAAATGCATTCAATTTAACAATTAGAACAATTTCTAAAAAATGTTATCATCATCTATGGCTGAAGGAAGCAATTTGAAAGATAAGGTCACTGTGAACATCACAATAGTCTAAATGTCAGGGACTCAATCTTGGACAGAGACCAGACTTCAGAAATGTAAAGAGATAAAAGGAACTAGATTTGGATTTGAAGGAGAAACAGAGGCAAGGGAGACCAAGGAACCAGAGGAACCATCCTGTAACCCAGAGGTGCTGAATCTGTGAGCAAATAGACATTTCAAGAAGTGGCAGGTACAAAGGAGCCTCTCATAATGCCACTGTGGCACTAAGGTTGGGCAAGCCTCATTTTAGAGCAATCGTAAGCAACCTCCATCGATGTGAATGATGGTGGGTCTCGCCCACTGCAACTCTAAGTTCAGTTCACACCCACCTATTACTGTTGATATGATTGTCAAGGAATGGAATGCATGTATTTCCTAGTATTAGAGGAAAGGAATAGCTCTGAAGAAAGGAAATATTGGATACAGCTTCAAAATATGTATTTCTTGGAACACTTATGTTTATAGTAGTCTGAAAAGAAAAACAAAAACAAAAAACAAAAACCCTATGATTTCACTTATATGTGGAATCTAAAGAACAAAATAAATACACAAAACAAAAGTAGACATATATATATATATACAGAGAACAGATTGATGGTTGCCAGAGGGGAGGAGGGTTGGGAAACTGGGTGAAAAAGGTGAAGGGATTAAGAAGTACAAATTGGCAGTCACAAATAGTCACAGGGATGTAAAGTACAGCCCAGAGGAGATGACCTATAGCATCATAATAACTATGTATGGTGTCAGATGGGTACATGAAATATCAGGGCACCACTTTGTAAAGTATATGGTTGTTTAACTACTATGTTGTAAACCTAAACCTAACACAAAATAATATTTAATGTAAACTGAAAATCTAAAAAAAGACCAAAAGTAGTGAAAATGTAGAGTCTTTCCCTTAAAATCGCTAAGAGCTGATAAAATAGACAGAAAATCTATTCACAAATTAGAATTCTATGAAATGTAAATTATATATTAACCTAGCCAAACAAATTATGTACTTCTATATTTGAGAAATTCTTCATAAATTTCAGACTTTTCCTCTTGAAAAGGTATTTTTGACCTCCATTCAAAAGATGTTTTGATTTCTAACCTCTGATTTTGTGTCTAAGGGAGAAGAATTGGTATGCAAGTTTGTGAAACTTTGGTTTAAAAAGTTGCTTCCCTAAAAATAAACTTTCTAGTACTTGTTTCAAAACATGTGAACAGAAAAAATATGGCCATGTCTTGCATTCATTAACTCATTAAAACATTTCATAGGGGTGAGATGTGATTAATGGAAGTGTCAGTATCTGAGTTTCGCTTACTCCATTCCTTTTGCCAAAAGTAAACCCAAGTACCAATAAGAGGAAAGATCTACTTCTACCCTGTACACGGATTTATTAATGCAGCTTCAAGTGGTCCCTCTGGTCCATCATTTGAAAATAAACCACAAGAGAGCCTGCCATTCAAATTCTCAAGTGCATAGTTCAGATTTGTCATATTTATGTTTTCCAAACACAGACTTCCAGAGGGAATATGAAATTGAATCTTCATTCAGATCTCAAAAAGGTGGTGGGGATAAAGATAATAAAAACGGCTTTTTTCCTCACTTTTCTTCATTTTCTACCTTGTAACCTGATACATGAGATTTTGTATTGACCTGAGAAAATCAGTAAGTATGATGTTACAATAATGTTAAAGTCAGATAATATACAGTTTGGCTTGGCTCTGCTCTCCCAGACATAAAAAAGTTTTCATTTTACATATAACTAACTTCTCTTAAAATTCAACTCAACGTATCATAAGCTCCAATATGCAAGTAATTTCTAAGTCAATCATTTACGGAAAACAGACTTCCAGAAAGAGAATGTTAAACCATGAACACTTCAAAGAAGATCTTAAGTCTTTTGGAAAAACAGGTATCTAAAAATATAAAAATCAGTCAGGTTGTTATAAATTTATGTTTACCTGATGCCCTATAATAACCCAATTGTGAAATACTCATTATGTTTAGGTCACATCTGGTATGTGCACATTTGGGTTGTATTAGTAGGGCAACTAAATTAATTATAAAACCAACAAGAATATCAACCATGGATAGTTACCATCATTTTATGTTTATAGATTTTTATAGTCTTACCTAGATATTTTAAATCTAGTATATCAAGTATTTGTTAGCACTATTATACATCCAGAAGATTTTACCACTATTTCAGAGCTAATCATTATTGATTATATCTTGACTTCACTGTTTACTTCTTGCTACATATGTTTTATCCCAGAAAGCAAAAAGTTGACTTTATTTTTGCTAATGAGTAGACCAAGTGCTGTGTTTTCATGCTCTTTCATTTTTCTTACTCTCTTACCTTGTCTCACACATGCCTAGAGATAGATTGTGATATTTTAGACCAGAAGTATACTTTGGTATAGCTTAAGCATGCCCTCTTCATTTCAGTTCTTCTGTTCTGTGTATCTTATTAAGATTTTTCCAAATGAACATTTAATTTCCATTATCCTAGATATGATCTCCTCAAACTATAAAACGTACATAATTTACATGCCCTTTGCTCTTACTGCCTAGAATTTATAGAACACCAGTGGTGTTGACAGGTATTCTCTCTACATTTTGAAATATATATATATATATATATATATGTGTGTGTGTGTGTGTGTATACCTATGTATGTATATGTGTATATGTATATATGAGATCTGTCTGGAAAAAATCCATCCATTGTTAATATAATGAGAATTGTTTGTGATACACTGATAGAACCTGGCAGCCAAGGAGAGTGGGCTAGAATGCGCATGTGTGAACAATGACGACTTCAATGTAATAGTAAGGGGGGCCTGTAGGTGCTATTGAGTGAGCATGTGTACTGTGTGGCCATGTATTCAAAATGACTGAGGGAGTAAAGCAACAAATCTGCATCAAATTTTGCATTGAGCTTGAACATTCTTCCACTAAAACTATTCAGATGATTCAGAAGGCCACAGCTATGGGCGGCTGGAGATTGGCAGCTTCATCAGGACAATGCACCCACTCGTGCATCACGTCTGCTGCAGAGTTTTTTGGTGAAACATCAAATCATCCAGGTGACTCAGCCCCTCCATAGCCTAGATTTGGCACCCTATGACTTCTGGCTCTTCTGAAATGTAAAATCACTTTTGAAAGACACCAGATTTCAGACTGTTGATGAGATTCAGAAAAAGACGACAGGGCAGCTGACAGCAACTGGGAGAACTATGTGATGTACCAAGGTGCCTACTTTGAAGGGGACTGAGACATCATTGTCCTATATACAGTGTTTCTTGTATCTTGCAACTTCTTCAATAAATGTCTCTATTTTTCATATTATATAGCTGGATACCTTCTGGACAGACCTCATATATATGTATATAGGTATATATGTATATATGTATATACATACACACACACATATATATATACAGATTTTCAATTAATGTAAATGTAAAATTACCCTCACAAAAGAATAAAATAATATCAAATGATTTAGAAGCATATTACCAATAAGAATAAAAATACTAAGTTTTATCATGGGCTAGATGTTATACAAACACATTCACATAGACTGTCTCTAAACTTTACAACATTCCCACCATCCTCTTCCATTAAAGATGATGGAGTGATTTTAGAGGTGTTAATTGGGGGTGTCCAACCTGCAGCCCTTGGGCCACTTACAGCTCAGGACAGCTATGAATGCAGTCCAACACAAAATTGTAAATTCACCGAAAGCATTATGAGATTCTTTTTGTGATTACATATCACAATGTATTTAATGTGTAGCCCAGGACGATTCCTTTTCTTCCAGTGCAGCCCAGAGACACCCAAAGGCTGGAAACCCCTGGAAACAGTTTGCCCTAGATTGCACAGTAAATGGTAGAAGAAGGATTCAATCTGAAATTTGACTCTGCCCTCAACATATGCATCATGTTGCTTCTCCCCAAAATATAATTAAATCTGAAAATCCTTTGGTAATTCCAAAAATGTTGTAAGATGTATTGTACCAATTATTCTGGCTAATTGAACAAGCATATTGTATAAAAGTTTGCTTTGAAAACCCTATTCCCATATTAGCAATTTTCAAATGGTCTATAGCATAACAAACTTAAAAAGAAAATGAAAAATCATGTTTTATTATGTAGAAGACATTATTAAGAATACTATTAACATCAGTTACTAAACAGAAAAGTTCAAAATAAGATATTTATTTTATCAAATTTGGATAAAAGCAAGGTTTCTCTATTTAGCCTGGTGTATATTTACTGTTAACATATGGGTAAGTCTCAAACTCTGAGGCTGAGAACACCTTAACAAAAATGAGACTACAATAGATCTCCTTAAGAACCTGCTTCACAGTTTTCTCTACCATCCTGGGAGTAACAAGCATTCCTTAAGTTAATATTTAATAAATAGGAATCTCTATCAGGTAGAGGGGAAGGCAGAAGGAACAGGCGCTGTCTAGACTGAGAAAAGCAAGCAGGCCGGTTATTATTAAAAAGCTTTTGGATCAAGTCAATACATTCTTTAAAGCAACAATGTGATGAAAATAATCAATACTGGGCTGTATGTCTTTCAAGGCAGCAGCATACACTACAGCAGAAATGCTTCAACTTAATGTAATAACATGTGTATGAGACGTTTACATTCCCTCCATCATTTATTTGCCCTTTTTGGAACATTTACAGGTCTGCAGACAGGAAAACTTTCAAACTTTCTTTGCTGATATGTGTCTCAGTGTACGCCCCTACTATAATATTTTGGTAACACATAAATTTGATAAAAACACATAAAATGTCACTCAGCAACTATGAAAATATATGGAGGCTCTACTGTGGACAAAATGCTAAAGACAGCATCACATGCCACAGAGTAATTGTTTGTGAAAGGGAGAATCAGTCTGTGCTTCAAACTTCATTGTTGCCTTATTTTATTTAAGAAATTGTCACAGCCCCCTAACCTCCAGCCGCCACCACCCGAGTCAGTGAGCAGCCATCAACATCAGGGCAAGAGGATCCTGATGACCCACAGGCAAAATGGTTATGGCTCACTGACAGCTCGGATGATGGTTAGTGTTTTTAACAATAAAGTATTTTTAATTAAGATATATAATTTAGGCATAATGCTACTGCACACTCAAAAGACTATAGTATAGTGTACATATAACTTTTGTGTGTACTAGAAAACCAAAATAAATGCATGACTTGCTTCCTTGCAATATTCACTTTATTGTGGTGGTCTGGAACCAAACCTGTGATATTTCCAAGTTATGCATGTAGTTGGAATGAAATCAAGAAATCAAGAAATGACATTTGTATTTGGATATTGAATAGAAATAGCTGTAGAAAAAGTTGTGTGAAAAAAAAAGGTGTTATGAATTTTGCTGAGCCCAAAGCTGAACCACTCACTCGCACCCACACCCTATGGTAGCAGGTACAGCCACTCTGGGAGGCCTGAGGGCTTCTTTGCTATATACATTCTCCTGCCACACTGACTGAAATCTCACCTCCTGAAATAATCCTATAAATTACACTTCTCTTCTGCAAACATTCTCCTTCTCCAAGCTAATTACCTTATGAAGTGCATTACACTGAAAACAATATGCAATTTATTTGGCAACTAATTCACCTGTTAGTGAAAATTAGCCAATGTTTACTTTCAGCCTGGCCCCTTGTAGCATAGGGCAGTGAAGAAGTGGGTTTGCCCTGGCTAGTGTTGCTCAGTGGACTGAGTACTGACCAACCTGAAGACCAAAAGACAGCTGGTTCAATTCCCAGTCACAGCACATGCCTGGGTTGTAGGCCAGGTCCCCAGTTGGGGGTGTGAGAGAGGCAACCGATTGCTGTTTTTCTCACACATCATGTTTTGCTCCCTCTCTCTTCTTCCTTTACCCTCTCTCTAAAAATAACTAAATAAAATCTTTTTAAAAAATGGGTTTGGACTGAATGGAAGATGTAACAAAATATTCTAAAGTCTGCACATCTGCAAAATCAGGTCTAATGTCCAAACCAAATGATACATATTATATCATCAATATATTTTTATATGCAAGAACACAAGTATGTATACTGTACAATGGAATGTTCTATAAAATGTTAAAATAATACACAACCTGTAGGTATCTCAAGGATCCTCTAAGCTTTTTATTTTTCCTCTCTCTGTAGGCTACTATTTCTATACTACGCATTTAAGAGCACACTTGGTATGAGACATGCATTATTAAAAACCATTTCCAGAGTATTTCATTTAATCCATACTGCATGTAAAAGATCTACAATCATCTCCATTTACAGACGAACTATAGAAAATGAGTTATCCTGTCCAAGAAAACACAGTGATGAGAGATGGATCTGGTACATGAACTTGAATCTGTGGTTTCTAGTGCATAACCCAAAGACAGTAATGTGTGGTTGATAGCACAAAAGTTCAGTCCTAGTTGCAGCTAGGACTGAGTATGCTACATGGTATGCTGTGAAGAAACTAATGGTACGCCCATAACTACTAAGGCTTATAATATTATGTAATCGTAAATGATTTTTAAAAAACCCAATTTTTTTAAAAGTTTATTTTTACTCAGACTGAGAGATATTTGATGTCACTGTTCTGTTTCCAATGTAATGCACTTCATAAGATAATGTAGCATTAATATTTAATGATACAATGTTCTTTAAATTGTTTTATGTAATTTATCTTTCTTAGATGTGCAATTTGCTCAGTCTATGAAATAAACATATAGAGATTAGAAGCGTATAAGCAAGGGATGTTCTAAACTCAGTATATTAAATGTCATATATATGAAGATATAATGTATATATATAAAGGGTTAGTAGAGAATCCATAATACCTCCTAAGTCATAGGACTTCTGCATGATGCCTACAGCCAATATAAATTATCTTTTATAATTATATCAGATAGAACTCTCTCAGTAATTACATACCATATATTTTATGTTGAATGTTTAGAAGAAAAGTAATGAATCTTCTATTAAATAAAGATTTTCAACATGATTTCCAGAAGTTATTTTTAAAGTTCTGTGATGAAAACAACAGTTTATAGACTAAATGATGGCATGTTTATATATTAGTCAGGAAAACATAAAAAATAACTTTTTGGTAAGTTTTATTAAGTATATATTTGACATTTCAATCAGATTTGCTAGACCAAAGTTGAAGTAAGATTACTGAATCCTAATTTCTGTATAGAAACATTTTAGTTTAATATTATTTAAAGGTAAAAAGTACAATAAAAAAGACATTTTATACATTACATATTTAATCACAATTTTGTCCCATGAATTATTTGATCAAGAGGCTGTTACACGTTCAATTGTGATTGGTTTTCTACCAGAATTATTTAAAGAAAAATGCATAACTAACACTATCTTTGCAATATAAGTTGTTGCTTATAAAAATATACTTTTTTAGTTATATTTCAGAAAGTAGGGTGGGTTTTTCTTTATTTTTTTATTAATTTATTTTTGTTTTGTTTCTGGTTTCATTTAGTTTGGCTTGGGTTTTGAAGCTGAAAGGACAAACATTTCAGGAAATATTTTTACCCACTGGATTCAGCAGAAGGGTGCCACCTGGTGGAGATGTAGGCAAATTCTAAACCAAATCTGACTATAAGTTGTACTCATTCAACAAACTTAAAAGTCTCATCGTTATGAAGGCCAAATGAGTGTACAAATATATTAAAAAAAAAAAAAAAACAAGTTCTGATGCACTCATCAAGATCTGTGTGGTTCTTTATACATTATTGCTATCAAAAGAAAAAATGTTAACTTTAAAATTCTGAGAGATACTAATATTTGTTAAAGCTTTAAAACAAATTCTTAATCCATTTTACAATCAAGGTAAAACTGTACACACAAACACTATTTGTACTTGTTTTTCATTCTTCTAATAGAATGTGTTGAATTGTGGTTCTGTAAAAGTTAGAAAGTTGGGCTTTACACTTAAATACACTTATTTTTAATTTATTTTACTTAAATGTCATAGACTAAGTTTCATTGCCTGCTTGTGAAGATATGCTTGATCAAATTGCTTAGTTCGTTTGGTCCTCTGTATTCTCATTTCTAAAATGGAATAACAATAGGACCTACTTCAAAAAGTTGCTTTGAAGGTCAGGTAGGAAAACACACTCAATAAATGTTACCTTACCAGCCTGGACGACAGAACTGTGCACATGGCAGGCATTTTTTAAATTGAGTTGAAAAAACAAGTTACATGCCCTGGCTGGTGTGACCCAGTGAATTGAGCAACAGCCTGTGAACCAAAGGGTTGCAGTTCAATCCCCAGGCAGGGCACATATCTAGGTTGCAGGCCAGGTCCCCAGTAGGGGGTGCACACAAGGCAACCACACATTGATATTCTCTCCCTCTTTCTCCCTCTCTTCCCTTCTCTCTAAAAATAAATTAAAAATAAAATCTTTTAAAAAAGTTATAACTAGCAACTCTCAATTTTGGGTCCCTCAATATAAAATGGGATATTGAGCAGGTTAAATAGGAATTACTGTATCTAACCTTACCAATGCATTTATTTTTAGACACTTGTAAATGTGAAGTGTCATGAAAACAACAAAAGTAATTGTAGTAAACATTTATTTTAATCAATGAAGCTTTAAAGGAAATACTACTAAGACGATAAAAATATTTCCAATGATTCAGAATCTTAATAAAAGTATACAATCCCTGCTATTCTTGTTGCTGCTGCTCCTGGGGAAAGAATGCCTCCCACAGCACCCTGTGCCAGAGCACAGTAACACATAAGATAGAACAGGGAGGTCGAGCTCTCTGAAGGACCAAAACAACAGCCAATTTAAATATATGGTCCTAACCATTTCAAGCAGACAGAAGATTAAGTAAGGCCTTCTATTGTGCTGTAAGTGAAAATAGGTGTCTAATAGCTTCAGGACAAGGTGTTTTTGAGGTTTCATAAAAATCTCTGCCTTGGAAAACAAACAAAAACCATTCTGGCAGCATTCAAAAGCTTGAATCATTCAAAATCAATACACAGTGAGTGATTAGCTGGAACACACCCCCTATTAACCATTAAGCAGGACTTCATAAAGCTACATTTTTATTTAAATTTGTAAATATATTTTTCAGAAATATCACAGGAGCCTGAATAATCAATCATGCATACGTGGAAGTGTTATATCTAGTACCACAAGGGAATCACGTGGCAATTGCAAAATTAGACCACAATGACTAATACTGTTAATAAAAACTTAGTAATCTTACAGCAAGTAGTTTAAATGTTCACAGCAATTGTCCACATTATCTGCCTATCACTTTACACATATGTCAAGCTTTAGACAAAGACTATACGAGATACAAGTATTTTCTGCGAGTGCTTAGAAACCCCTGATGAGGTGCTGCCATGCACATTTCAATCTGACTTTGCTTCTCCTCGCAAAATTAATCTCCTTCATTTTAACTCAAGCATAATATGCATACCACTGACATTTTAAAATCACATAAATACTCAGAAAGGGACTTTAAAAACTCAGTTAAAACAGGAGTTCTACAAATGGCCACTCCCTATTTGGAATATGCATGCTAACAAGAAAAATGGATTCAAGCTTGAATTTGAAGTACCAGATTAGACCTAACAAAAGGTTTTGCTATGCACTATTTACACCTATATGTTCAGCTTCCCTCTGCACTGCCAGGCTTCTTCCTCCCCACCTCCACCAACACAATTGTTTGCAGCCCCTCAAGTAACCAGCTGGTGTCACAGGTTAGTGAGCAAAGATTTCATGTGGGGACTCTCACCTGACTAATCATTCTTATTGGTAGCATCATCCAAGAGCAATAGAGAAGCTCAGTGGTGTGTTAATGAATTTAGGGTCTGAAAGAGGATGTTAAATCCCGGCTCCTCTCCTGAAATGATTTTTATAATCTGCTCACCAGTTGCTACCTTGTAGTGTGTGTTTGGAGGGAGCAGGGAAATGGGATGTAAGGGGAAGAGACATATAATATAATATAAACCTGTTAATCCTTTCACACTTATGAAAGGGAGCAAAGAGGATGGTTTAAGAAAACAACTTCTTTGTAAAAACTAAAACATTCACCCCAGGACACTAGGGGAGGGGGCTTTAAGGCTTTGAGTAATACCACCTGTGTGAAACATACATGAAGGAATTGAGAAGGGGAGGGAAAGGGAGAAGAGAGAAATCACAAGCCAGGAGAGATGACCAAGACTAGAATATGAATAACAGCAACCCCGGAATTGCCTCCTCTGCCTCGGGGCCACTCCTGGACAATTTAAACAGCTCTCCTCCACTTGCTCCTCGGTGCTGACAATAGGCAAAGGGCAGGGACGCTACTGGAGCTTAGCTGCTTGCACCCCCTCACCCCACTTCTAGCAATTAGCTGGGAGTGTATCTGCCAGAAACGCCGGGTAGCCTTCAACAGTGCACTCGGGGCAGAGGGCCCATCCTGTACCCCAGCACCTCTGTGCCCCAGCTTCGTGGTTATCCGCTGAGCTAAGTGTAGCCTTCTCAGCTCACAGTCTCTAACTGATGTAACGTGACAGCACCTGGAGCCAACGCATCACAGCTTCCCTTATCCCAGACAAGGCACCTTAGCGCTCCAGACCCTACAACTTTGGGAAAAAGCGACAGCGCATTCACCACTCACCCCAACCTAGGGCCAGAGACGCGATGGAGATCCACCATGTGGCTATGCTACAGATCCGTAAAGACTGAAACAAAAAAAAAAGGGTGGCCAGCGCGGAAAGATGTTGAGGGGCCAGAAACGATCCTCAGCTAGCACAGGACACCTCATTTCTGTAAACACAGTACATCTGGACCCAACAAATCACCAAGCCAGTGTCTTCCCAGCTCCCCACAATAATTGTCTTTTTCAAGTGTCTTCCCGGCTCCCAATCTCCGGTTCCACTCAGCAGACTACAGATTACCTGACATATCCTCTTACCCCCTTTAGCCTTCTGTCCCGGCCTCCTCAAAAGAAAAAAAAAAAAAAAGAGAGAGAGAGAGAGAGAGAGACGAAAGGAAAAACTCTACCGGCCTAAAGGTCATTGCCTCCTCGGGTAGCTTTGGCCAGCGCTCCTCTCAGCTAAACGGGCTCAAACCCTGCAAGTGAACACCCCCAGGAGCGCACCAATTCCTCCAGTGTGCGTTACTAGGAACCAAGAGACCCCCTTTCTTTTGCCCCTGCTATCTCTCCCGCCTTCGGTGGTCTGCCCGCCGGGGGTCCTTGGGCCATCCCCAGCCTTTACCTCTCTGCCCCCTTCCCCGCGGCTCTCCACCTTGCGCATCCTCTCGCCCGGCCCCGGAGCGCACTCGGAAGCTATAACTTCCTGCGGAGTCCATGAACAGTGAAGGAGAGCTTGGAACTGGGGCCGGGGGGGAGGGTGGGGAGAGGGAGTCCTGGGAGCCGAGCCGGGGAGGAGGGGCCGGAGGAGCGCAGACCCGAGCCTCCCTTCCTTGGAGGGCCTGGCCGCAGCTGTCAACTCACCTGGTCCGCCGGCTGCGCCTGGCTCGCCCTGGCCCCAGTAGTGGGCTGCTGCTCTTGCTTCATGGCTGTCATCGCCGGCGGCCCGCGTTGGCGCTCACTTCCTCGCGGGCACTTCAGACTCGGGGACTGTCACTTGGCAGCGATCGCATTTCACAGGCGCCCGAAGCTCTCCGAATTGGCGGAAGGGAAAGAGGCAGCGACGGGGTGGGGGGAGGGGAGCTAGGGAGGGGAAGACGAGCTGCACCAGGCAGGCTCCCCTTTGCAGGATCCCTCCTTCGGCTACCGCAGACCCTTTAACTCCCCACTCTCCCCGCCCCCCACCACCACAAAGCTCGGAAAGCCTCAGAGACCAGACACCACCAAGTATCAAGTTAGTGGAACAGCGAACGGCGGGCGAGCAGCACCTGACCGCGTTCGAGCGACGTCGCGCGGCGCCAGAGGTGCGGGGCTCGCATTCTACCGCAGTCTGCGCCCCCAGCCCGCCCCCGGGCTCCCCATACAGAGCTCAGCGAGCAAGGTGGAGCAGCAGGGCATGGCGCTCCAGCATCTCCAGAGCATCCGCAATGCAAGAGAGAGCCCTGCGCAGCGCGCGAGCTCCCCACAGTTGTGGCAAAGGCTGCGGGGCTCTGCGGGGCTCCGCTGGCCCCAAGTCGCCCCACTAACCACCCTCCCCACGCCGCCCCTGCCGGCTCCTCCTAAAACCCGGAAAATAGAAGTGCGCCTATGCAAAGCCCTCTATGGTTCCAGCGCTCCCAGAAGGCAGCGGGCCGCGGGGAATAGGGGACCCAGAGCCCCACGGAAGCCACCAGCATATCTATCTGTACTCTAAGAAGTTGCTCCAGTTTTTGTCCTGAGGCTCTGTGTCTCCTGATTCGGGGCAGTGGGCAGCCTGCAGGCTGGATTTCCTGCTGCCTGCCTGAATGATGCCAGTGGAAATCTGGAAAGGTTGATTTAAAACAGTAATTAGTAATAATGATACTCCGAAACTTACTTTTTTCGTCTTTTTTCATGGACACATGGGAAAACCTTCAAATTTTAAGTCCCTTTCCAGCTTTCTCTTAGCTTAATACAATCCTCTCTTCTTCAAAGTTTGTTTATTGAACACTTATCACGTACCAAACACACTGTAAGGCTTGGAGGGGTTGCTGGAAGAGAGACTAAAACCAGGCCAAATCTGCAAAATTCCCTGCCTGCAGGGAGTCTGTTATATGCTATGGGTACTGGGAGGCTGGAACCAGAATACGAATCAATAAGTCAATGTAGCTCCTTGGAACTTGAATTCGTGTAGATATAATAGATAAATTCCACCAGTCTCATGAAGGTGAACCAGCGGTGGCTTTCCCTGGTGTTGGAAAGGACCTACCCAAAGCAGATGGGCAATGAGCAGCCCCCAAGTCCTAGGTCCAAGTTGTTGGAGATTGCTCAGGAGAGAAAAAGGAGGAGGAAGTTCAATATCCCGATGTTACTGGATTCAGCACAAGGTTTGTGAAGAAGTTGCAGCTGAAGGGGCAGAGAATACAGTTGGGAAAAGAGAGAGAAGTAAACTTGAGTTGTTTTATTGGTCAACGACCAGCTCCCTCCTTGTCTGAGTTACCTAGTCTAAGAACTAGCCACTTCCCCAAGGAGGAGCTGCTGTGGGTCAGCAGGAGTTGTGCTCCTACCTGGTTAATTCCTAAACACTTGTCCTATATATTAATTTTAACAATAGTTCATCTAAAATACATATTTGGTTAAAAATATTGTTTACAAGATCTGATTAAATTGGAGAAGAAAAATACAATGATTTTTCTCTTTAGAAAGGTGGGATTTGGGTAAAGAGAGCTTTTCAGAATTAGGTAGTCAAGTGAATATTATAAGTGACCTATAATAGTGTGTTGGTCCATTTCAAAAGAAATAAGTTTTTTGATAGAAGTAACTTTGCTAATTGAAAAAGTACAAAACAAAGTTTTAAAATGAAATGTTGGTAAAAAAAAATAGGTTTGGGGCAGTTTATCCAGCAAATATGACAATGCAGCTTTTGCCTCACATGTAATTTTGGGGGAGGAAGGGTTCTACATTATTCAAGAAATATTTCTGTTTTTATTTTTGCTCTTCTGTTCATTATTTTAGTATGTTCATCCTTTGAATGTGTTTCCACTTTGGACAACTGACTTCAAGGAATTTATGAGCAAAAGATTTTTGTTGACATTGGATGAGTATAGACAAGAAAGAATGGTCCTCATCCTATTCAAATGACTTATTTGAGTGAATTCAGCTGTACAACTTGCATCTATTTGCAGCATTCAATATAAAAATCTACTTTATTTAAAAATCAAGATATAAGTTGTTATATGTTTCATCTATAACATGTATATGGTGTATTTTTTTAAAAGGAAAGCTTTTTTGATTTGAGTCTTTGTCTTCTGTTAGGTGTTACTTTTGTCTAAGCTAAGAACATTATTTTATAGCTGTTGGGATCTAAGTTAAGGGCATTAATTAAAACTTAATCATATGTAAACTGATTTTTCCAACCTTTTTTTAATGTAATGAAATTTAGTTACAATGTAGGATTTTCTACTTCATTTCTTATTGAACAAAAGATGCAAATGTTCAAGAAAAAATAAAGGAGTACCTTATCTTTTAAGAGAGAATGTCTACAGCTCAGATTCGTACGATTTCTGATTATGTTATCATTTAAAAAACTAAAATATCAATTTACAATGAAACATCTACAAAGATTTAAAACTGCTGTAGTCGAGATCGCCCTAGTGCACTGCAGATAAGGGGGCCTGATTATAAGCCAGTAGATTGGCCTTCTTGCTCCAGCTCCATCATAGCATGGAGGTGAGAACCAGTGTAAAGTCACATATCCTGCCTCTGCCTACTCACCTAGTGAAATTGAAGAATTTAGACTAGGTGACTATTAAGATCCTTTCTATCTCTAAATATCTATGTTTATATATTGACTTTATGAATCAAAAGACTATCATCTGAATGGCAAATTACTTATACATCTATAAAATTTGGTGGGAGAGTCAATTAACTGCTTAGAAAAATACAAAGTAAAATCAATAGATAAGTTAATTACTTCACAAAGGATCCTTAATACCCACCAAACCTCCTTATGCTCTCTGGTTATACATAAATGTAGAGTAGCAATTCTTGTCTGAATATACAGAGTATCTTCTCTGGAATTTAAAGATCTATTAAAGGAGAATGTTGTAGAGAACTGTAGAATATTTTAAGTACTTTTCTCATATTGTCTTTGAAGCGCTAACTCATGGACAACCATACATTTTATAACACTTATACAATGATAAAGGAAGTTTTCCTGAGTTTTCTGGAATGGAATCGTACACTCATAACTGCAAAAGACCCAGAGAGATTATCAATTTTGGATTATAAATGTCTAAACTTTACGTGCAATATGTGGCAATATTACTCAAGAAAATTTCTAGGATTAGACTCCACCATTCCCTTCTGAAAAATGTTATTGCCTCGGATCCTAGTTTCAAGCCCCCGCATAGATATCACCCACCATGATGCTTCCGAAACATGTTGATTTGTGTTTTTGACATCACTGAAAATTTTCTTACATGCAACATTGTGGACATGTACAATGTCTTCCTTTTCTTGATATTTGACTCTTTAAAAGTGAGATGCCAATGCAGTACATTTCATTTCACCTGGAATTATTAATATGAACAATTGAGGATAGCTTAAGAGACTTAGATAACAATTAAATTCATTCAAAATTATCATCAAAATGTTTAAGCATCAGGAGTGAATATAGGTTGTTCCAAAATATTTAAGTCATGTGCACTGCATGTAGTCTTCATTTTCAAATCCTAGCCCCAGAACCAAGAAATGTCAAATTTATTTCAACAAAAAAGAGTAACAAATAAGGCCTGGAAAAACTCGGCTATGTTTGAGCAAGACAAAAGTCCCTTGAGATTTTGTGCAAGGTAGCCTTTAGAGACTGATTCCTCGGTTTCAGATAAATTAGATAAGGCAAAAAGGAATCTATAAGCAGGTAGTTGCCTGGAATTTCCTCCTACCTTTTTTCTTCTCTTCTCTCCTTCCTGAGGTAAATCTGCAGTGTCTCGTAAAGGCCACCTTGATGGGATTTCCCTAGCATTAGCTGTTCCTCTATTGAATGTCTGTAATGAGCACAGCATCAGGAAGACAGAGTTCATGAGCTATGCCTTCAGAGACCTGGCCTGAAATGTGCCCAATTAGCTTTTCGCAGATCAGGAAATAGCTTTAGTTCACATCTTTTGCTATCATTTACTTTCGATTTATAAATCACCTCCACTCACCTCAATTGGCTTCTTGAATTCCCCAAAGTATATATTATGTCACTGGGCAGAAAACCAGAATGCTGAGAAATCCTCAGAAACAAGTTATATTTGAGAAGCTCTAACCAGTGAACCATATTAGAAATCTATTTTAAAGAAAGCAAAAGAAGTACAGACACTATATATTTA
Source organism: Anoura caudifer (assembly GCA_004027475.1). Taxonomy (NCBI): domain Eukaryota; kingdom Metazoa; phylum Chordata; class Mammalia; order Chiroptera; family Phyllostomidae; genus Anoura; species Anoura caudifer. Next base: position 76,281 of record PVKU01002152.1, on the reverse strand, counting down.
AGTGATGTCTTCGTATACTAGTTGTCCTGTGCTGAGATTTTTTTGGCATTAATTTATCTAAACTTTTTGTCAGTTTCTGCCTATGACAGGAAGACCTTCCTTCTATAAAAATTCATAGCCCAATTATGATCTCTGGTGGAAGCAAACAGAGTTGCAGTATCCTGAGAGCCATTCTTGTTGCTCACTGGAGACCTGAGGATATTGACAAAGTGCTTGTTCACACCAAGCTTGTGCTATACAGTCTCCTCGATTGCTATATTAACACACCTCACATCATCCTTAACCCTACAGCCTTTCTATGACATACATAAATACGGGTATTAACAGGAAAATGAGGTATATGATTTCCCCATGTAATATTTTCTTTTCATCTCTATAGCTGAATCGCAACACCAAACAGCTTGAGAATGTGGGGATTTTACCTGTTACCATTATTAATTTTTACTTACTAGATGATTGACATGCTTGACAGAGGGTCTGTGTTTGTGTTTAATTTGATTTTCTAATACTAATTGTTTAATGAATTGGTTATGTTAATTAGCATAGTGAAAATAAAGACTTTCTGTCTCTTTTTGCCAATATTAGTGGATATTGTTCCACTGATCTTCACATTTCCTTAGAAATACAATCAAGTTTTCTGAATCAGATTCTGTCCACAAATGTGAGAAAGATTGTCAGATACAGAAGAGTTATATAACCACTGGCATGACACTTGCTCTTTTTAGGTAATGTGGTAGTGAGTCCCTTTTTTAATAAACCAGTTTCTTTGAACCTGATAGTTCTTGTTTCCATAAGCAAGACTAGATTTTGTAATAATTGAAAATAACCTCTTTATCTTTGTTCTTGGAAAGTACATTATTGCTGAGACTTCTCTTGCACTAGCATATCATAATGGATAAATGACGTCTTTCCTCATATAATTCCCAAAAGAGAACAAAGTACATTTCCCATTCAGAGAAATCTTTTAAGAATTGAAAGACAAAACTCTACTGTGAGATCTTGACTAATTTTGGGAGGGAAGGAAGGATTTTCATTTCTTGTAACAACTTCACCATGCTTAATATATTTTGAAGAACTTCCTATTAGGTTCAGAGTCCCCCAATAATTTTCCCTGCAAAAACAAGAGAAAATCTAGTCTAAAATTCAGGTGAAACAGTTCCCAACCATCCATTCACATCAAAGGGCCCTGGCATTTTTGTCCACCAATAGACTTTTTAACATTGGGCATTATTCTTCTACCATCTCTAAACAAAATTGAGACCAAGTCCTTGGATTCACAGTCAGTCCTTCCAACATACAGAGTCATCTGTTCAGGACATCTTGAACCTGTATAACAGGACATGTTATACAAATATAGTTTCAGGACATCTTGGAATATGACCACTATTGAAATGAGACCCATTAAAATACATCTCTCATTACTCTCATTACTGAACACTGTTTAACTTTGTTTATCCTATTAGTCTAGATGGGTTGCTTGCTATTGATATAAATCACTTCTTATAGTCTTATATTCATCTATATGGCCATCTGTTGTCTATAGGTATTTGGACGAATAATTGAGTTACTCAATATCTATCTTGTAAGTCTAAATATTTACTAGAATCATATATCTTTATTCAAATCAAGGGAGGAGAAAAAGATTAAGGAGAAGTGGAAGGATAAAAAGAGGGTGAAAAAAGCCAAAAGAATGCACTCTGAAGCCATTAGGGATATTAGAGTACATTATCTTTTATTGATACTATCATAAACATTATTGGATACCTGAATTCATATTAGTTAGGCCTTATGTATAGCTCTTGCCATTGGTTATATTCTATGTATTCATAAATTTCATAAAGCATAGCCCAAATTTTAATTTCATTATTCCTCTCTTGGTTGATTTATATTTGATATTTTTCATCAATATTAAGCTTACATTTTCTTATAATGCTTTCTCATTTTTGCACTTAATAATTGATTGTAAGATCAGCAGAGGAGGTGGAGAGAATCTATAAATATCACTGTATATACAAATCAATGGTTAGAGAAATATCCTTTAATTTGCTATTTTATTAAGTCATCAGTGTTTGTATGAGTGTTTAATCCTAGTTAATAGGACATCCACACAGCCCGAAAGGATGGATGAACAGTTTTCTTCAGTGGTCCCCTCCCCTTCCCTGTGGAGAGACCATGAACTCTTCTTGTAGTATATACCTTCCTGCACAATGTGTGCCTCTTTTCTGTACTAGTTTGTTCAGTATCCTAATTGTCACAAGTGACATATTACCTTTCCTATTAAACTGTAAATTCTTGGGGAGAGAAAACCTGTTGAAGACTGAGGTACAATTTGTGTGTGTGCAGTGGTGTGGGGAGGGACCTGTATCAGTCTCCTTGCTTAAGCAGAGGTCATGGAGGATATATACTTTGAAAAAAATAGTTCTTCTTACTCCCTCAATATTAATTCATCTCAGAATGTCCTGTGAACCTGTATTTTTTTTTCTTTTAATTAGTTGAACAGGGTCACCCAGGGGAAATATCTGTCTTTTCTCTGTCTCTCTATTATAGTAGAATGCTTCACTTTTCTTTATTTGACACATGGAAATTGCATAATCTTGATATTCCTCTGACTTACTAATGCTGGATATAGGTAAAAGGAGCTCCAGATTTTGAGGGTTTCCAAAACATTAAGTAAAGGCCAGATAAACTTGGACTTTTTTTTCTGCTTATGAGCACATGTTATAAAATATTAATCCTTTAGTGCTAAAAACTCACAGGGAAAAATAAATTTGGAAATAATAGTTGTATTGGCAACACCACTTGTGATGTATTCTTTTTCCCCCTAATATATAAATTGCATCCTGAGTTTGAGGGAGGAGGAGCTATACTGGGTAAAATGATGAGGAAATGTTGAAACTGAATATGATGTTTCGTTGTTTTAAATAGAGCTTATCTGATACGTTTGCACAGTGACATGATTACTAAAATTAGTGGGGTGGTCACATTGTAAGGTATAAAAATGTTGAGTCACTGTATTGTACACATGAAACTACTATAACTAATACAATATTATATACCAACTGTACTTAAATAAAAATATAAATAAATAAATAGAACTTAAATTTCTATTGACCTAATAGAAATGACCTATTTCTATGACCATTTTCTATGGCCTATTTCTATGACCATTTTCCATGACTAATGGCTTTCTATATAATGCCAAAAATATCACAAGATCAAAGTCTTCTAGGAGTTCACCCAATCTCAAAGCATAGTTATGTTTGCTTTTCATCCTTAATACACATTTTAAATAAGCTTATTTATCTGATTTATTAGGCATTGGACTACAATATTCAAAAATAGGATAAGAGAAATTGCTATTGGATAGGATGCACAAATAGCAACACAAAGAAAAAAATATATAATCTTATAGAAAGAAAAGAAAGAAAAAAATGGACCACCACTTAAAATAATAAATCAGCTTAGTACCATTTAGGAGGCAGTAGGGAGAGGCCAACAACCCTGTGAGCTCAACCCTGTTAAATACTCAATCCCTATGAGTACAAACGTATTATGATAAATTTGATATTCAAGATGAAAACTTTCTGGAAAGTAAAATCGCTTAGTAAACTTTCTTTAAAAGATAGGGTTATTTTTGAAAGATAGACAGTGATGATGTCAGCATGGGTTTAGGCTAGATAAACTAGAAATCAAAACTAAATGCACAGCATTCACAACATATCTAAATAACAAAATAGATCTAGAAATCCACATAGCTTGAGTGTCTTTGGTATCTATGTGGGAGAAAGCAGAGGGAAGCAGTAGTGCAAATGACAGAACTGGCAATTCCAAAATATGCAAAGAAAGAACCCCAAAAAATCAGTGGATATTCTCTGAAAAGCACCATGGATCAATACTTTGGTGTAAGTAGGAGAGGTTTGTACATTCCTATAGTGAGCAAAAGGAGCCCTCTTGAAAGCTGATTTTTCCATTGATCTCTTACATTTCTGCATGTCTTACTAGCAAGAAATGGTCTTTTGTTCTAGAATATCTTTTAAAGAAGATGTATAGCAGTTATCCTGGACAGAGAGAATAATGTCTCCCTCTGGAGCAAAGAAGGTTTTTAACAGTCTTGGAAGATAGATATTGTGCCCCATTCCAGGGCAAAGGGTAGACATACTTACTCTGGAGTATAAATAGGATAATGTTTCCCCCTGGAATAAAAGGAGGCATGCTTACTTCCCATTATAAAAGATTTGGGTTTCTTTAAGCACAGGGATCCTTTTCTATACAGCAACCCACTGTATGAGCATGCATCAGTCTGGGTTCAATCATTCACTCTCATGGGACTTGGAGACAAGGAGAGCTCACACAAATATAGTGATGTTTACACTATTTGCCATACCACAAGTAGTCATGATCCTTGTTTCTGATCCAAGAGTTTTGTGTCTTTTGAAAATACTCAGAAAACTGGTAGGTTAACATGTTAGCTTGTAAACCTCATAAAATCTCAAATAATCCATAGTTCTTAATATGCCAATATGAAGGTCTAAGTTGGCTGAAGCTGTCTAGATTCTGTGAACTCTTGAAATTGACCTACCAGGGCTTCTCTCCAACACAAGACCCTATGCTGAAGAAAAAGTAAATGTGAATCAAAAGTGAGCAGAATAGAGATAAGAGAGATACAGGGAAAAGAATATCCAGACAAAAGGTGAACAGATCCAGGATATCTAAGCACACAGGTCATCATATTTTTTGATACTACACAAAAACAAAAAAAGTTATCTTTGAAGTTGAAAAGCCTACCTGTACTTTTAACCACCCAAAAGTTTAAGAAAACTAAATTCACATAAAAATGAACAACAGGAAACTGTCACAGTCAAATACCATATATAGTTTAGCTTTATAAACCAAGTTATTACAAGAAAAAAAAAACTATATCCTAATAAACCAGGGATTTGTAAACTATAGACCAGAAGCCAAATCCAGCCCACGTTCTATTTTTATAAATAAAGTTTTATTGTGATATAGTCATGTTTAATCATTTATATATTGCCTATGACTGTTTTCCAGTTACAGTGGCAGCATTAAGTATCTGTGACACAGAACATATGGCCTGCAAGTGTAAAATATTCACTGTCTTGAACCTTACAGGAAGTTTGCCAACTTCTGCTATTGACAAGGAAAGTGCGCCAAAAGTCATGCTCAAAACATTTTAAAAACTATATCAAATTTCAAAGTGATCTAAGATACATTAAGAAAATCATATAGTATGTGAAAGAACATTAGTCAAAATTAGAAAAAAAATCAGAAATAAAGAGACACAACTCAAGAAAGAATTAGGAAAATTTTAAAGACATATTAGAAATTTGAGAGTAATATGAGAGCAATTAATCACAACAAATGATACTCTAAGAAAAATCAAGGTTAGAGGAGAAAAATGCTAAAACCAGAAAAGAAGTGAGGGGGAAAAAAAAGCACTTGTGAAAACAGTGCTCATTGCGGATGGAAAGGAAGATCTAACCAAAGTATTACATTTTTTTCATAGCAACACTTTATCTTAGGGATGAAAATGAAGTTAAACATTTAAGATATTCAAGAAAAAATGTAGACAAGAAATTTTATTTATATTGAACTATAATTTGAGACCCTTCTTATCTAATTCTCCTTTATTCTTCCTGCTCTTCACAGTGGTCAAGCCTGCATCACCATCTGAGAGCTCTTGCCACTTCTTCAAGTCTCACCCTTTGTCCCCTCATGGACATTTCCTCCAACAACTCTCTTATGTATTTAATTACACCTGCTTTCCCAGAGGACCTTGGTTAACACTGGATAGAAATAATGACCTATGACCCTGTCAGGTTTGTTAACTTTGTTGGAGCCTCATCCGATACACCAAAAGAGTTCCATCCATGGTCAGGATGGGTATGAGAGGCAATGGATTTCTCTCTCTCTCTCTCTCTCTCTCTCTCTCTCTTCCTCACTCTCTCGGTAAGTATATCCTCAGGTGAAAAGAAAATAATGACCCACCTACTTGTAAGCAGTTGTAAGATAAAATATAGGGCATCCAATTAAATGTGTATTTCAGATAAACAACAAATAATTTTTAATATAAGTTGTCCCATGTGGACCATTTGGGACATATTTATATTAAAATCTATTTATTTGAAGTTGAAATTTAGCTGGGCGTCAGTATTTTAATTTGCTAACTCTAGCAAACTTAGTAGCAATGATTATTACTTTCACGCAGTAATAGTAATGTGGTCATAAAAAAATAAAAGACTTCTTAGAGAAATGGTTGAGTCTGTATCAGGGATAGAAATCTACCATATAAACCTAGAACATTTTGACATAAACTAGCAAATGTTATTAGGATAACATTAAGAGGAATTAGAAACCAACCTTGAAAAGGCTTTACCCAGCCAAATAAAATTTTGAGCTTCAGTAAGAATAGAAATTATAAAAGATGGGAATCCATTAGATATATTGAAATTCTAAGTGGTCCCTTCTAGGGATGACAGGGAACCAATTTATTATCATGAAAACTAGGGGAAATAATAAAACATTAATTCAGCCTATTTTGGAACTGTAGCACTGGGTAAGCAAATTGTAGATATGAGAAAGTATCTTCTCATAAATAAAATTATTCAAGCTAATCTATAAAAATAATGAATAAAATTAGAATATTACCATTTATGAGTCTCCAATTAAAATAATGGATCAACGTGTTAAGCATCAGTATGCCCCCTGATAAAAGAACACAACAGTACCTACAGTCTTGCCAAAGGCATCAAAGTTCTTTTTAATCTAAGGTCCTGCTGTCCAGTATTTCCTGTATTGCAGGAAATACAGAGAAGAGAGCATCTAAAGTTGTGCCCCGAGTGTAAAATCAGCACCTCCATCCTGGGGTAAACATGACAAGTTGTCCAAGTTCATCAACAGATACATTTTAAGAGAAAGGAGGAGTTTGGTTCCAGGATTGGGAGAAGAAATAACTTATTGACTTAAATGGAGTTTAAAAAACATATAAATCCATAGATCTATGAATTATTATAAAATGAAACACTCATATAAATACCACCAAAGTCAAGAAATAAACCATTACCAACACCCAAGATAGTCAAGCCTCCTGCTAAACACTATCCTTTTCCAGCCCAAAGAAAACACTCTCCTGGTTTCTCACACAATATATAAGCTTTTCCTATATTTTAACTCTATGTAAATGGAATAATAAATTATATTTTTTCTTTTAGTCTAGATATTTGACCATTATTTCCATTGCAGTTTATGACATTGTATGAATATAATATGATAAACTTCACCATGTTGCTCATAATATATATTTATTCAGTTTCCCATGGGACTAGTAAACCTCTATGATCATTTCTGTACATGTCTTTTGGTCACAGAGGCACTCATTTCTACTGAGGATATCAATGAGTATCTTCCAATTGTTCCAATTTAGTAGATAATACTAATATTTTTTCAAAAGAATTGTACCAATAACCTACCACAATAGTGAATGAGAATTTGTGTTACTTCATGTTTCATAATCATAGATTTTCCATCTTTTAAAATTTAACCATCCTGATTGTTATATAGTAGTATATCATGTTTTTTTCTTATTTTTGTTTAATCAACAACTAATGAAATAAAGTTATTACATATTTGAAAAAATATATTAATTTGAAAATTAATGACTATTGAAAACTGTGCCTCTGAATGTACATTTAAATGATAAACTATAAAGAAATAAAAGAAATGATTACTAGAAAAGTCAGGTCAGTGTTTACTTTTGGAAGGAGAAAGAACAGAATGTATGAAGGAGGCTTCTGGGTGGCTAGCAGTGTTTTATTCTTTTACATGGGTGGTGGTTAAAATGGTACTTGCTTTATAATAATGTTGTATGATTTCGTGTTATCTGTATTTTAAATAAAATAAGTTTAAAGAATGCCTAACAGAGATCTGTGCTATTAGTAAACAGTCAATAGAGGATGGCTAATGAATAAAAAATAGGGACTATGTTTAGAACAATGTCTTCCAATTTTTTTTATAAAGGATGATAAACCTTCAGCTCGAGGTCATGTTCTCTCTCCAATGTATGTAACAACTACAAAATTGTTCCTGCCTTTCCAAAATATGTTTATAGCATTGAAAGTAAAATACTAACCTTGTTTATGCTTTTAGATCTCCTCATAGTTAGCAAACACTGACAAAGACAACAAGAGGTTATAAGGAGAAAGGCATTTATGTTTTGCTGGAGCTCTTCATGGCAAGGCCATTAACTCATTTGCATTTGGTTATATACCTCACAGACTTAGTTTGCATTAATATCATGGATAAAATTTAGATAGTGGTCTATTGTTCAATTCCAAATTTACATGGAAAAGCCATGAGTCCCAGTTGGAGCCCAGTCTTTCTCATTGATTACAGAACTACACAGGCTGTGTGATATAGAGAACAATTAATGCTCCTCCTAGCAGGATTTGTGGCTTCAGGTGGCTATATCTCTTGCCTTCTTAAACTCAGTGACATGCTTCTTTATAGGGCTATGTTCCTCAGTCCTCAATTTTCTAGGTATAAATGGACGTGTAGTTGCAATTCAAGCTGAGCTTCAATTAGTATTAGAAGCATGCCTTCACCTCACTTATTTCCAAACTTCTGTCTTATGTAGCACCTGCCTTGAAACTACCTTTGCTCACATTGTGAAACTGGCACAGTGGGCTGTGTCTCAGGGTCCTTCGGGGTTCTTCTACCTACCAAGGACTGATAAAAATATCTGAAATTGTGCATCCCTGTAAGACACTCCCTCCAAATGCCCATTTTCTCCACCTAAGAATATTTGCAAATTAATCTACACTATCCATTGAAGCCATTCCTGCTAACTTCAGTGAAAAGTGGTTTCCTCTGTTTTCTATTCCTAGAGTACTTAATTTCTACATCATGCATGCATTTGTCACATATCATTTATTTCCTTGTACCATTATCCATCACAGTAGCATCTAGAATTCTTTCCACTCTACCACTCTTTTGAGTCCATTCCCATCTTTGAATTTTTCCTGTGAATAATAATAGTGAAAATAATAGCTCACATTTATTGACTGCTTAATGTGAATCAGGCACTGTCTAATGCTTTAATGCAGTAATTCTACAGGGTAGATGTTACTTCTGCCTCCATTTAGAATCATGTAAGCCAAGCTTTAAAAGGTGATATCCAACTTTCCCACCTATTTAGTTGCATAATATGGATTTGAACTCAATCCTACTGCAAATCCTTAATAATGCTTTGCCTTGGATCAAAAGCTACAAAGAACAGGTGTCTATCTAACTTAATTCCTAAGATTTCATAAAGTGCCTGCTATGTTGATTTTCACCTGCCTTGAAATTTTTGTTTAATTTACAATAAATTTGTGTGTGTGTGTGTGTGTGTGTGTGTGTAATTTGAATGGAGACTGCAGCCAAGAAATCAAGGGAAGGCTGAGATTCAGAAGGGCAGCAACAGAAGACTTGGGAAAGTTTGTCAAGAGCAAAGATGTGTCACTAGAGACCAAGGATAAAATCTTCCACCCTCATATTCCTAATTATTATGTACAGATGCAAATAGAGTGAAGGCTGTTAGGGAAAAACATTGATTCATTTGAAATATGGTGTTGGAGGAGAGAGCTCTACAAACACCCTGTTCCAGCAGAAAGATGAACAAGTGTTCACTAAGACTAAAATATCGCTGGAGGAAACAATGACAAACCCAAAGTTGTCTTGCTTTGTAAATATCATGAGAAGGCAGGGTTCTTTAGAAAAGACAGTGATGCTGGGAAAAAGAAAAGGCATCAGGAAAAGAGGAAGACCAAGTATGAGATGGACTGACTTCATTAAAAGAGCCACAGGCATGAATTTATTGGAGCTGAGTAAGAATGTTAGGGACAGGACGTGGTAAGCATCACTAAATCATAGGGTCACCAGTAGTCAGAACTGCTTTAACAATAGGTAACATACACACCATATACATATTTATATGTACATGGATTTTATATATATAAAATTTAAAAAGTGATGAATAGATTTATATCAGTAGATAAATGTATCATAACACTAGTGGTATTTTCTATGACCTTTGTCCTATTTGTCCAGCACAGAGGGGTTCATAGTAGTTGTTCAATAAGATATATTTCTTGTTATCAAAATTATACCTATGTTCCCATGATTTATTTTATAAATATTAGTTTCATATTTTATAAATATTATTTTTCCTCATTCAGATACATTATTTTAAAATCTATATCTGAGAGTATTTTTTATAAATGGTACCCAAATGCTTACACTACTAATAAGAATCTTTTGTAGAAACTTTCAGATACAAGTGTGAAAAAATGTAAGGAAAGATTTTATAGTAGTCTCTAATAAGGGGACACAGTGAACTACCTATTCATCTATACTTAAGCTATTATCTAATTGTATCCAGTATAATTTATATTTATATAAATAATTGTGTTTTTATAAATATGCTTCAAAGAGAAATATGTAAAACAATATATGCACAAAATATTTAAACTTCTACTTGGACTTTGAGTAATCCTGTTATGATACTGTGGTAGTTCTCTCACCTTCGATGTGCCTCAGAATTTTCTACTCCAGAACCTCATTGCCAAGATTCTGATGTAATAGTGTGGTATCCAGGAGTCTGGCTTTTTATCAACATACTAATTGGTTCTGGACTAAGAGATTAAAGGATGATACTTTGAGAAAAAAACATATAGTAATTCAGAGATGGGATGAGATTTTGAGTCAGAAAAATCAGAGAATCACGGATTCACCATTTATTTGCAATGTACTAACTTCTTTAAACTTTGCCTTCCTTTCCTGCAAAATGCCTAATAATAATGGCATCTGACTCATTCTGTTGTGAGAAAATACATGAAAAGCGTTTGGCCTGGTGCACAGAGAATAATAATTAGTGTTAACAAGTAATGGTAGTGGTGGCATCAGCAGTTGTTAAAATGCAGGTGCCTCAACATCTTATAACATTGGGGAATTACAAATTAAAAGTGCAATGAGATACTACTACACACCTCATAAAATGGCAACAATCCAGAATCCTGACAAGGACCAATACTGATAAGTTGGAGCAACAGGAACTCTCACTCATTGCTGGTGGGAATACAAAACGGTGCAACTTGTCTGGGAGACAGTTTGACAGTTTCCCACAAAACTAAACATACACTTACCATACAATTCAATAATCACACTTGTTGGTACTTACCCAAATGAGCTGAAGTCATGTCTATACAAAAACCTGCACACAGATAATTATAGCAGCTTTATTTATAATTGCCACAGCTTCCAAACAACCAAGATGTTGTGTATAGGAAATGGATGAATAAACTGTGGTGTATTCGTACAGAGAATATTATTCAGTGATAAACAGAAGTCAGCTATCAAACCATGAAAACACATTGAGGAACCTGAATTACATATTGGTAAGTGAAATAAACCAATAAGAAAAATCTACACAGTATATAATTCCATCTATATTACACTCTGGAAAAGACAAAGTATAGAGGCAGTACAAAGATCCACGGTTATTAGAGGATTGGGGAAGATGGACAGAGAAATGAGTAACTGGGGCAACAGATATTTAGGGCAGAGAAACTATTCTGTATGATACTGCAAACAGTGGACATAGGTCATTATACATTGTCAAAATCCATAGAATATACAGCATAAAGAGTAGCCCCTAATATCAACTATGGAATCTAGTTAATAATAATATATCAATATTGGCTCATCAGTTGTAACAAATATACCATATCCAATTATTAATATGAGGAACTGTGGATGTTTGTGGCAGGTGTGGGGCATATGGGAGCTCTGTATACTTTCCTATCAATTTTTCTGTAAACCTAAAATTGCTTTTTAGAATAAAGTCATTAACTATAAAACAAAATAAAAATTAGGTGTTATTTGATTGCCTAAATGTCAAAATGTAAAGTTGAAGAAGGAAGCCTGGCTTCAAAGTAGACTGTGCTTCCTGTAGGTGAAACATAGACAGCTGGATTTTGAAGAGAAATAGAGAAAAAGAGAGAATCAAGGAAGGAAGGAAGGAAGGAAGGAAGGAAGGAAGGAAGGAAGGAAGGAAGGAAGGAAGGAAGGAAGGAGAAAGAAAGGAAGGAAGGAAGAAAGAGAAAGAAAGAAAGAAAGAAAGAAAGAAAGAAAGAAAGAAAGAAAGAAAGAAAGAAAGAAAGAAAAAGGGAGAAAGGGAGGAAGGAAAAAAGAAGAAAGGGAAGGAATCTCTATCATTAATACATTTTATATTTATTACCGGTTGAAATAATGTGTTGGTTTACATTAAATATATTATTAATAATGTGTTGGCTTACATTAAATATATTATTAATATTAACATCACACCTTTCCTTTTACTTTATTTGTTTTATTACTAAAAGTTTTTAAATTATAAATGGGTCACATTGTATTTCTATTGGACAGTGCTGATCTACAAAATATTTAGCAAAATTTCTGGCATATAATAGTCCTTCCAAATGTCTCTTAGACATTCAATGATGTCCTGACTTTCTTGTAATTATCTGTCATTCTTTTCTTAATTACAGTCAAAATTTCTTTTCTATTATTACTTTTTTCCTTTAATGAGTTCAGTAAAAAAAAAATTAAGGTTAGTTTAATCCTCTGGACTTCACACTAATTGTCCAATCACTCTTACAACTGAGCTTTCCCAATCACCACCTCTGTACTGAAGTCACCTATGGAGCCCCTGCTGGTAATGTGCCAGCATAATCTTGAGTCAGAGTCAGTGCTTGCTGCTGGGTTTCTCTGATATGTTTATTTTTTTCCTATTCCTGGGTATTCGCCTCAGATAGCCGTGTCCCTTTGGGATACTCAACTTTCAAGAACATTTTTTTTAGTTTTATTTTTGCCTTATACCTATATCAGTGTCCTGTGCTGTGCAACAAATTACTAAAAATTTAGTGGCTAAGACACATTTATTATCTCAATTTTCATGGGTTTGAGGTCCAACTATGATTTGGCTGTGTCCTCAGCTGTGGATCTTAAATACTGACATCAATATATTGTCTGGGCTGTGTTATCATCTGGACACTAAACTAGAGGAAAATCTGCTTCTGAGTTGACTCAGTTTGTGGTGGTTCACTTCCTTGTAGCTGGTGTAGGAGGGCATTGTTTCTTATTCATTCTGGATAAAAGCTGTCCTCGGGTCCTAGAGGCCACCACAGTTATTGCCTGGCACATGACCCTATTCATAGAAAGTTTGCAGCACTGCCACTTGCTTCTTCAAGGTCAGCAAGGGAGTATCTCACTCTGATTTGTTGAACTGAAGTCTAATATAATGCAACATCAATAAGGGAGTCACATCCCATCACCCTAACCATATTCTATCAGTTGGAAACAAGTAATGGATTCTGCCTGCACTCAACAGGTAAGGGTTACTTAAGGGAGTGATTACTTGAAGTCGTGGTTGTGTATCTATCACACACCTCTTACTAGTGCCTTTCCCACTCTATCTTCTCACTTTTCTCTCTGCCTCAAGCCCATATAAGCTGGTTTCTCTTTGTTTTCATGTGGTTTGCCTAGAAAGGCAGGATATCAGGCATCTGCTGTTAGGTCTTTCCAACGTGCTCACTGTTGGCTTGGAAAACTTCCTCTTTTTTTCTCCCCTTTCAATTTTCTTCCCCCTTCCATTTCATTTTTGTTCCTGCCTTTCTTGTATTTCTTGAATAAGCTTCTATCAGCTTGCTCTTCCCAAATACAACTATATACTCTGTACAAACTACAAAAAAACAACCACCTGCAGGAAATGGAGAATGACAAAAGCAGACACATCCTAGAAGGAAGTCAACACTTGGAACAAGGGAGCAGGACTAGCTGAGTTTTCCATTTCAGAGTATCTGGCCTGAGGTAAGACTTAGCTTGTACCTTGCAAAGCAGTTGAAACATCATTTAAAAATTCTGCATAATGAAATGCACACATATAGAGCAGATTCCAAACAGGTGGCATAAGAATGTAAAAACTCAACTGAATTTTGAGCTTCCACCACAAAAACAATTTGCATTTTGAATCCAATCACATTACTTGCTTCATAAAACAAACAAGATATCCATACTCATTGGAGTAATATAATAGACTCCAAAGTCTCCATTAGGTAACATCCAGAATGTCCAAAACACAATAGAAAATTATTTGGCATGCAGAAAGAGAAAAATATATGTAACATTTTGAGGATAACAAACAATCAATACTGACCAACCACATCAAGAATTATAGTAAATGTGAATGGACTAAACATTTTGATTAAAAGGCAGAGAGAGTCAAAATGGATTTTTGAAATCTCTAACTATATTATGTTTATTAAAAATGTACTTCAAATATAAAGACACATATAGGTTGAAAGTAACAGTAAGCATGAGAAGGTTGAAATACTAAGATTAATATCAGATAAAAAATATATATATTTAAATATTTTATTTATTTATCTTTAGAGGGTAAGGGAAAGAGAGAGGGAGAGAAACATCAATGTGTGGTTGCCTCTCATGTGTCCCCTGCCAGGAACTGGCCTGCAACCCAGGCATGTGCCTTGACTGGAAATCCAACCGTGATCCTAGATAAAATATATTTTAAGACAAAAAGTACTATCAGAGATAAAGGGGGGATTTCATATTTATGAAAGTTAATTCACCAAAGGCATAACAATCATAAATTTATATATGCCTATATTTGTTTGTTAGAGCTAACATAAAATACTACAGACTGATGGTTTAAACCAGAGAAAATTATTTTTCTCACAGTTCTGAAAGTTAGAAGTCCATGATTAAGGTGACAGAATGTTTGATTTCTTCTGAGGTCTCTGTCCTTTGTCTTCATATGGCCTTCTTTAGTGTCTGCCTGTGTCCTCATCTCCTCTTCTTATAAAAATATCAGTCACATTGGATTAGAGTCCACCCACATGACAAAATTTCTTTCACTTTGCTGACCTCCATTAGGGCTCTTCCTCCAAATACAGTCACATTTTGAAGTACTGGGGTTAGGACTTCAAAATATGATGTTGAGGAGACATAATTCAGCCTAACACAATGCCTCATGTCTTAAAAATACTTGAAGCAAAAAATGAAAGAATTCAAAGGAGAAATGTATAATTCTAATCAGATATTATACCAATATACCAGTCCTCATTCAGAAACTGATTAAACTAGACACACACACAAAAAAAATCAGTGAAGACCTTGATGAGCTGAAAAATGGCATCAACATTTTGACCTATTAGTATTTATAGGATATATACTCAACAACTGCATTACTTACCCCTTCTGTATATAAAAAGTCAAAATTGCTTTAAAAAAATCAAATTTAAATTGGCCATGCTTTTAATAAAAAGCTTATGTAGGAATGTTGGCCCAGGGAGGGTGAAATTAAAGCTTAAAAAATATCAAGTTTCTGGACTGTAACCATTCCCCATGAAAAGAGGTAAGTGACTCCTTGTTCTAAACCCCAACCTGTGCATGGGGAGGGAAGAGTGTACCCGTGCGGGAGTGGTTAAGGGATTAGATGCGAATGTTAGTAAAGAGAAATCCTGGAAAGAGGGAAGGTGGTAACACCAACATTAGAAGTATGGGTCAGAGTGTGACATAGCGGCCCCAGAGTAATAACAGTTAATAATGCTTTTTATTTTGCATTGTTATTTCTAAGAAAATGATTGAGTCCCAGGTCCCAGAATTGTGGAGGCTGAGTCTGTATATTCTTTTAGGGGCATCCCACCTTCCTGCAACTAAGTGAGTGGGCCTATCAAATAGTTTACATTAAAAAGGTTTACTGTTTTAAATATTATCAAATACACCACGTGAATGGTACTGTTATGATTTTCTCACATAGTGCAAGATAGAGAATCTCAACCTAAAAGCACCTGCATTTTCTTCCACATTTTGCTTCGTACAATGCAAAATGGACCTGGAAGGAGGCTATGGAGAAACAAAGACCATCCCCTTGAGACTACTGGAAGATCTGTTGAAGAAATCTACAGACTGACAAAAGCTGCATCTGAGGGGCTCACTGGCTTCTACTCGTACTCTGATAAAAGAACAGAATGAGACATGTTTGGGTACCCTTGAGTACCCAAACTCTACTCTAATGAGGCATGACCATCCTCAGAAAGATCAAGGTTATTGGACTCTACAGTACACACAGCATAGTCAGGATCTCTGTGCATTTTAAACCTATTGTGCTTTCTGGCCAAAAGAATTCATAGTCTTGTAGAAATTAGTCGATAGCTTAGATAGTGCTCCATTCACTGATCAAATCCATTCATTATCTGCCATTCATTTCATGTCATATTTTATAAATGTTTCAGGTGTGTTAAGCACATCTGTTTTACCTAGGCATTCTACAATAACTTAAATATATCCTTAGCCTGAGAAGTATCATTGCTCCTGTTTTAATAATCACAATGAATCATCAATCCCAGCTGGCTATGTATTTTCTTTACTTTCATAATTAATACCTCAACCTTCAGCTTCTGAAAGGAGCTTCAGTTTATCCTCCCAGTCATAAGCTAGCAAAAAGCTATCCTTCTAGGCATAAACAGTGCACCCTTCTGCCTATTGTTTCTCTGTTTTGTCTAGGGCAACTGCAGCCAGCCTCACAGCACCATGCTCATTCATTGCCGTCAAAGGATGGCCAGCCGTCCCTCCCAAGCAATATCCTAAGGCAAGTGAATCAATCCAGCAGGAAGAACTCAGGTCAGTATCTCCAGAGATATCAAACCCAAATACGGAGAGTTCAACCTGGATTTTGTCCAGAAGTACCAAAGAAAAGTGAGTCAAGATACCTGCCCCTTAATAAAAACTCAAGTTCGACTCTACAGTCTAGCCCTCAAACGCACATAACTAGTAAAATTTAGGATATCCCACACCACCAGCAATGACAGGCCCCTATTGGAAGCAGAAAAGACTACTCAGAGGGAAGAAGCTTTAAAAGAATAATTGATGTAGACCTGGGGCTCTCAAAAATCTCTGGGGCAAGAGAACCAGGAGGACTATAGTGTTGTCTCTTTACTCCTGGTGCAGCGGTGGGAACTCTCAAGAAGTAGTTCCTTTTTCCCTGAGTGCTGAGACCTAAGCAGATCCACAGAGGATCTCTTTCTCTGGGAGCTTCTGGAACCTGCCACAACCTCCCTGCTTTTTACTTCCTTTGTTTCAACAATAACTTCTCCTCTTTGAAATAGTTGAAATTCTGAGACAGAATTTCTAAACTCAGTCTGCCTCTAGACCAGCAGTGTTGGCTCCCATCACACTTCTATCTCCCTGGCTAACTTCCTGGGTCCCAGTTACCGATGAGCCACATTGTTTTGTTCCCAGACTCTTTGATTTTGTCTGTATTTAGAACCCATGGAAGGCTAGCAGATGCCTTCCATGAATTCCAGAATCCAGACTTTTACCACCCTTGCTTGAGCCCTTTTGTGGCTCTGCTTGATTAACTGATCACTGCAGAAAGCAGTGAATGATTTCTGCAAACCCAAGATTACAGGCAGCACATGAATTTTAAACAGGCAAAAGGAGAACAGCCTTTAAAGCAGAAACAGTGTGCTATTATCTGACTATCTTGATAGAATAGAAAATCCTTAGAGAACAAGAACTGTGTCTTATTTAGCTATGGGGTATATAGCTCCTTACTTATCCTAAGCATTAAATGAATTTTGAATGAATGAATGAATGTAAGACATCTGTCTACAGGTCAGTATGGACTTTATCCTCATGAAACTTACAAGTTTAAAGTGTTTCTTTCCACAATGTAATATATTATTTTATAGATAGTAAGTACTCAAACAAGTTATCAAACCCCTATCTTATGCCAAAATACTTGGATGCTTCTTTTCAACTTATTCCAATAGAAATGACTGTAAGGAAGGCCAAATCTTACCTCTGTGCTAGTCTAGTTATGTTATCTATAACTAGTTAATGTATAAGTACTAACCTTATTTTCCTCATTTCTAAATAGAGTTAAGAGTCTCAATCTCAAAATTATGCTAGAAAGAGCAACTAAGTTAATATGTGTAAAACAGGAAATCCAGTGTCTGGATATAACATGCCTTCTCTGAATTTTCCTTTGCCTCCCTTCATAAATTTCAAATTTCTTGGCATTATTTTAAATATGTTCCTTAACGAAGCTAGAAAACAATTTTGGTGATTGTGTTTATGTTACTGATATCCAAGTTGGAAAGAAACTATGAGAATTAACTAAGGAACTTTTTCAAGTCACCCAGTATGTGCCCCACCCATTACATCCACTATAATGTGTAGATGGTAGAATATTTTCATTGATTTTGATAGTCTTAATCACTCTATCAAACATTCATTCCTTCCTGCCCTGCTCAACAGTTTTAATTCTTGGCTGCATATTAGAATTCCTTGGAGAAATTGATAATTTCAGATAGATTTTAGGGCTATCCGGTAATCTTACAAACTTCCTCTATTCTATTCATTTTCCTGCTTTCCAAGATAAATACTTCTCTTCTTCTCTGTCCTTGAATGTTCAATAGGCATCCCAAAGTTCTCATGCCTAAATATGGACTCCTGATTTATCTCCCTCCCAAAATTTACCCCACTGCATTAAATGAAAGCTCCATCCTTTTGATTACTTGGATTAGAAAATTTAGGGGCATCAATTACTCCTCTCTTTACTTCTCTCACACACCATGTCCAATCTATCAGCAAATCCTGTCAACCCTCATTTCAAAACAGGTCCTAGATTCAGTCATTTCTCACTAATTCCACTGCTAGAAACTTAGTCCAAGTTGTCAGCATCTTTTGTCTGGATGGTTGCAAAAGCTTGCTGTTATCCTTTACTTCCCTTCCACTTCCTCAAAACAGCCAAAGTGGGCTATTTAAAAGAGAAGCTCAATGATATCGTTTTCTGTTCAAAAGTGTGCAATGGCCTTTTGTCTCAGTGAAAGCAAAGGCCTCATTTCTTATAGTTGTCCCATAGGCTCTCATGGATTTGGCTCCTTTGCTGTCACTATCTCTGAACTATCATCTCCCATCATTCTCTTGCTCTCATCCTTGCAGCCTTACTGGCCACCTTGCTGATCTTTAAATAGGAACTCTCCAAGCTTCTCTTCCAGGAGCACATTTGTTTCTAAAATCCAAATAGCCCATTGTTCACTTCCTCCAACTCTCTGTCAAATACCTCTGTGTCAGAATGCTCTCTCCTGACTACCTTCTCTAAAACACTCTCCATGTTCCTTACTCTCACTTATTTTGATGAAACCCATCAACAGTGGGATCCAGTGTCCTAAAGCTTAGATTTTGTGGCCTGGAACTATTTGTCCGGGGCAAAGAGGTTCATATTAGGGCCAGTTCACTGTCTTGATGGTGGGAGATTGATTCACGTATCATTAGCAGAATCGTCAAGTTATCTTATAAAAAAAGTCTCAAATGTTTGTATATTATTTTCAGTTCTCAAATTTATCTTCCAATTATAGGATATTACGTCAAATCCCTAATGTATCCCAGCAGTACCTTCCCATGCTTGCTTTTCACTCTGTGCTGCATTGAAACTCAATTTCCTCTCTTGCCTGACAAAGCTTAATTTATTAAACCTTTGATACTTGGCCAAAAAAGTCCATTTTATAACCAATCTTTCTAGATGACTATTGTTAATTTACAACCAGATGCTTTCTATATATTTCACTGCCTTAGTAGTATTTGCCTGGCCTTTTAACATGTGAAGCTTTTAAGTGGTGTTTGTGTGTGTGTGTGCGCGCGCGCACGCGAGTGCACACGTGTGTGGAGAGGAAGAAATTAAGAATGTCTTTCCATAGTCCTTCACTAATTACCACTAAATAAGTTAAATTGAAAACAATATTTATACATTTCCTTGTTATTTTTACCTCACACTATCTTATAACACAAGTTCTATAGCAGCAGTAAGATATTTGTGTTATAAGATGTTTGTGTTATATGTTTCACTTATGTGATTAAAATTTTTGAACTCCAAGTCTCCTCAGTCCTGTTTCTAATATAATATACTATAAATTAAATAAGATAGTTGTCCTGTTCTTTTGTATATATTTTCAAATCCCCTGTTGTAATTTATAGCATTGCTATTTTAATATTACTACAATGTCTTTGCAAATATCGTCTTGGCATATAGAATTTTCTAGAATGGATATAACTCCCAATCATATTTGAGGGAGGATGAAAGCCATTTAGATAATAAGTCTGTATGTCTCACACATAGCAGTTTGTTTTACTTTACTATCAATTTAAAATTTATTCCTTCACTACTTGGAAGTTGTTAATAATTCTAAAGACATTTTATTCAGATCTAAGCAATAAGAGTTTACTGTAGGTAGTGAATCAAGGAAATACACATAATTTAAACATAATGCAACAAAGTCATGGAGTTTAAATGCTAATAAACAGATATTGATCAAGGATTTTGATAACATCTTCAAATGCAATTGTTAATGTGAAAGTTATTAATATTTATTGCTTCCTACTGCTTTATAAAACAGTCAATTAAAAAATATTAAATCACTTTGGTCTTTACCATGGTACTGCTTGTGTTCTAATTAATAAAAATACATTTGTGTTTTTTTCCCAAATGAAATATTTAGCAATCATTTTCACTCATAAGAACTATTTTCCTTGTGAGTAATTATATCCTTGTTCATCCTAGCTTTTAAAATAATGTTCAGTAAATACATTGAATTAATATAAATTAATGCAAGCTATAAATATGTTCTAGAAGAAAAATACTATTTTTGTTAAATGTATACACAACTATTTCAACACAAATGAAAACCAGCCCTAATTTTATTCTCTAAATTCCACTCTTTAACCAATATAATGCACAATCAATTTTAAGTATCAGTCTGAATGCTTTATAATGCTGCTCTAGGGAAGACACAATTTTTCATTTCATCATCAACTCATTTAAGTTGTATCCCGAAATAACCTATGAACTTCTGATTAACCAGATGTCATTTTCTACTCTCTGTCCCAGATTAAAATGCAATCATGTGTTCAATAGGGTACTAAAAAAATAATTGATAAGATTTTTTCTTTTTCTTCCAGATATTCACCCTAACCCTGCCATGTAGAATGTGCATGAACCATGGCTAATATTTATGTACATAACTTTTGAAAAAACAAATTTGAATAAAAAATGCATCTGTTCCAGGTTTTGTAAGATTCCTCTTAAACGCAGTGTATTGCAGAGCAGAGCTTCTGCCAGCCCTACATCGTATCCTCTACTATTTCCTTCTCAAGCTGTGAAAATCTATACCTCTGTGCTGTTGCTGCAGCGGTGACCCTCACTTCTCAGTGTACATCTGGGCTTGCCACATGGGACACTGTGGGAAGTACTGGCAGCCTAACTATCACAACTGAATAGAATTTTGAACTAGTTCTTTGTTTAATAATCTAATAACGCATGTGTCTGGATTTAGTTGGCATATAAATTCCAACTCATAAACCCTGTCTTATTTACCTATATAGCTAGTCCATCCCTGACAGGCTTTCTTAATTGGAGCCCTGCCAGCCTTTTAACCATTCCTCCCACTGGGGAAAGGTTTCTGCCTCACCCCTTAGATGGGTCTGATGGGAGAGGTTGTGGGAAGGTGGCAGGAGGGGAAGAAACTGAGGAAAAAATAGGAAGAATATTACCTCTTCTGTCACTTTAAAAAAAAAGGTGTGTTTTTTTTAAATTTTTATTTAATTATTTTTAGAGAGAGGGGAAGGGAGAAAAAGAGGGAGAGAAACATCAATGTGTGGTTGCCCCTCAAGGACCCTCTACTGGTGACCTGGCCCAAAACCTAGGCATGTGCCCTGACTGGGAGTTGAACTAGCATATCTTTGGTTCTCAGGTTGGTCAGTGCTCAAAACACTGAGCCACCCCAGCCAGGGTAGGGGAAAGAGTTTTGATGGCAGCAACCCCCCTGTCCCTATCACTGTTAGAGACCTATTTTTTTTATCTATAAATATATTAGAAAGCAACTCAAACCACAGTGCTAGTCAGTGTCTTCTTAACTAGAGCCTGCCTTCCATTGTTGCCTGGTCCACCTGCTGTTAGACATTTCTTGGTATTAAGCCTGGACACCTTCTTCATGCAGCCTAGCCAAACACTGCAGAAAGTGTTGCAGATCACTCACTTCCGTTCTTGGGTTAGTAGCTTCTGCAGTCTGGGTAGTTGACCAGCCTTGTCCTGCCACATCTTGCACTTTTTCCTACCAGCCTGTTTGCTAAAGAGCTGTCCTGCCTCTGTCTCTACCCATTGCTTTGCTGATACTCTGGTCCCCTGCCAGATGGCTCAGTCAGATAGATGTGTTAGACAAATTGAATCACTGGCCAGGGTTGGATTCTTTTGCTGCACTCCCTAAAGCTCTATTTATTTATTGTATTATTTGTAATTATATCGTTCCCTATCAGAAAATGAAAACCCAAATAAATGACCTTCACATAGGAAGGTGATGCCGGATATGCACTTTAAGTTGATTTTCCATTAGCATAGATGATCTGCCCTTCCCACCCAGCACACTCTCCCTCCCCCACACAACACACACGGTTTGCATGCTAACTGCTCAAGCATTCCTTGTTAAAAGAGAATAAAGTCATCTGGACCATATAAGGGAGAAGCCACCGCCTGCACCTAATGCTAAAATCACAGAGCTAAGTAAATCTTGGCTCCAAATGGAATAACATTTAATTTGTCCCACATTGGTTGATAAAGGAAATATTCTCTTTAAGTGAAGTTATTTTTAAATCTATATTAGATGGACAGTTTTCTAAAATTATAACATTTTTCTTCGTTTTCCTACCCTAGGGATTGGAAATAGGATGTTTGGTCAGCATTCGGAATGCCAATTTCTGTGCTATACCCCCGAAGATTATTAGCATAGGTGTTACTGTTAGCTCCTAAAACAGGCATCCTCACACAGCTTGGCTCCCTAAATCTCTACATCTGTTCTATGGTTTTTCCATCTATCACTTCTCATTTTTGCCTTTGCTGATTGCTAGCTGCATTTCCCCTTTTTAATCTGTTTTGACCTCGGAGATGATAGAGCTGTGTTTAGTTGAATAGGTCATAACATAATAATACATTGATTCTGACTGAGCACCTAAGGATATCTCTTGAGAACATACCTATGAGCTTTTAGGGAGAACAATTTTTGAAATACTACAGTCTTACTCTTGCTCATAGTTGCATCTCTTCTCAGTTGATGTCCCTGAAAATACTATGAGAATACATAACTAGAAAAATATTGCCATTTGTTCCAAATATCTTTATAGCACATCCATGTTGTCATAGAAATACTGAGATAAAACTCACACAGGTACACGCTTCCAGTCATGAACTCCCACACATTTTCTCTAATAGATAATTTAACACACATAGGTATGCTTACACAGATCTAGGTGTATATAGAATCCTCCTCAGAGTTTCTGCTGTAGCATGATTTGCATTTACAATTGTTTCTTTTCAGGATAAACCAAGTAGCTGTTGTTTTGTACTTTAAAGTTTCATCCACAAAAGACTCCTCAAAGACACAAAGTGTCTCTTTTTTTCTTCCCAGTTTTTCTGCTCCTTAAAAAATAAAAAAATTAAAACAATCTCTTTACCTAAGTTCTCTGCCTCTTGCTTTCTAAAACACTCTCCAGGTGGAAGACTGTGACAGAGGGAGGCCGAATGAGCATGCCTGCCTGCACAAGTTAAAGAGGGAAGTGAGATACATTTTGCAACTTTCCAAGCACATTTATTTATCGCATGAGAATCAAGAACTGAGAAAACTTGCCTTCAGTTCTTGAGATGGAAGTCAAGAAAACTCTTTGCAGAATGGTTTGGCATTTTTGCAAAACATGAAAGATTTTCTCAAAGATTCACAGGAAATTACCTCCTAGCCTAGTCTGGTGATTTGCTATCACCACACATGTTCCCTACGGGAACTGAAGAGATCCCAATTTACCATGTTCAGGTCAATATCCTCAGAAGTGACAGAACAAAAGTTCATTGTACTGGGGACCACAAATGATCTCACTGAGCTTTAAAATGGTCCATTTTAAATCATGAGCAGTGTTTTAACTGTGAGGCCTTTCTTTCTAGCTACATACCACAATGCTAGTGCCTGCTTTTCTTTGGGGCACCAAATCTGTAATGTAAAACCTGAGTTGTTTTTAATGAAACAGATAAATTGGGTGTTGTTGATAAAGATAGACATAATCAATATATTCTCCAAACTTGGACAATATGCAAGGAGTTAAGTGGGAAATCCATGCAGGATGTACATATTTGGAAAGAAGGAGGGAAGGACTAAAAGCTATGCAAAAGGAAGAATAAAAACTGCTCAGTTCTATTTGCAGTCATTACCATCGTAGTCTTTTTTTCACAATCTCTGGATTGTGCTCCATCACCCAAATTGTAGGGCAAAGGTGCCTTTCTCAGGGGATCTGTAAAGAAGTATAACCCTATCCACAGGAGTAGAACCATCTGCCCCACAGCATGCTGATCTTACATCACTGTATACCTTTTTATCTCCAACATTTAACATACTGCCTGCCTAATCCGTGTAGTACCGTCTGCCTATTCGAGATAGTAAGTACAAGTCTTCACCACTGTTCTCTTCCTTAGTGTTTTCACCCAGCCAAGGTTACTGCTCCTACAGTAGTTGGAAACGAAAGTGTAATTTCACAAATTAATGCTAACTGCCCCAGTTTCTGTTTAATCAGAGCAGTAGTGTGCAGGGTTAGGCCAGACATGGCATTTTAAGGCTCTTCTCCCAGAATTCTTCTTCAGGTTGGTGTAAAGCCTTGTCCTAAAATGTGTCTACCCAGCTTTCTTGTGAGTTTAAATTTTTCCATTTATTAAAATAACAAAATGTAACATAATGCAATAAAACCACTGTTCCCATTGTGGTGTTTCCTTCCAGTCATTTTTTTTCCTCCCAAAATGCACTTATTCTTGACCCTATAGATATTGTAAATATTTTATTATCCATTATGCTTTTACTTTGATCCTTTTGGATGGAAGCCCTATTTGTATCACTGTGTTTTCCTTGTGTTCTGAGGTTTTGGAGATAGCCTACTATAACTAGGGTAGATACAGACTCTGGAATCACATGGGCAAGTTTAAATACTGAACTTAACAAGTAAGGTGTATGAGTTGGGCAACTAAACCTCTCCCTGATTGAGTTTCCTCACTGTGATTATAGTCAAACATTGTTTTGAATATCAATAGTCTATATGCACCACCTCACCACTGCAGAATAGATCTAATAAATACCATCATCTCCTTTCCTCATGTCTATAGGATAAGGTCCAAATTGTTATACTAATTTGGCATTCACAGATGAGTAGCATATATATTAAATAATTTACCAAGAGATGTTTTATTGGATACCTAAGCTTAGGACAATGTATCAGTTACTTCTTTATAAGTATTTCTGTGGATTTGTGCCTGAACCTACACATCTAAGAGTAATTATTCTTTATTAGGTCTCATAATGAAAGTTTTTCTAATTCTATAAGTATAGAATTTAAGTATATTAAGTATAACAAGTATAGAATTATCTCAAATGAACTTAAGTATGTTTAAGATAAATACCCTAAAAATCAAACCAAGTAATAATAAAATTCTCATATTTACTAAATGTGTTTTAGTAGGAAAATAGTTTAATTTTATTTAAAAGGTTCATTATAAGCAGCTGTTTATTAACATGGGGACAAAGCTGTTCCTGGAATTCATTGAATGTTCATTAACAATACATTAAAAATCTTCTATCAATGCAGCAAATATTTATCAATTGTCAAGTATGATAGAACACAGTACTAGGTATTGTGGGGCATATACAAAACAGCTGGAAAACATCTTTGCAGACAGACCTGAATAGAAAATAAATTGATAAGCAGTTCAGTTCACTAATCTCCAAAATGCTCTCCATAGACCATAAAGATTGTAGGTGCTTGCAATGAAAGCAGCCTGGGCCTTGAAGTCAAGTAAGCAAATCTTCAGAGTCCCCCTTTACCACCTTGGAGTGGCATTTCTGTTGCTACCTATCCTCTCTGAGCAGCATAGCTCATCCGCAAAAAGGGCCTTAGATAACACATACCTCACATGTCTAATAAAGTTCTTGGCATTAAGTACTTAGTTGCTACTATTTCCATTTATTTTTTCTCATTTTTATTTATTGATCACACCTACTTATAGAACTTTTTTAATAAACATCCATTTGTACAACTTTCATATTTGTTCTATTTATTTCATCTATGTGGTCACTCATATTGGTTTCAGTACTTATTCTATGTTTGTAATTTGCTAATTACAGAAACATGTAAGTGGTCATTGCAAATGATACCCTCACACGTTCATGCTTTTAGACCATCTACTGTATGACAGGCCCTGGAGACACAGATTGAAATAAGGCAGTTGCTCACCTCATAGAATTGCTATTACCCTTATATTAGCATGGAGAATCCCATATACTTCCTCA
This sequence comes from Anoura caudifer, assembly GCA_004027475.1. Lineage (NCBI taxonomy): Eukaryota > Metazoa > Chordata > Mammalia > Chiroptera > Phyllostomidae > Anoura > Anoura caudifer. The sequence goes on along the minus strand of PVKU01002152.1, from coordinate 49,798 downwards.
TTTATGTGAACTTCCTCACATAGTCACTTTTCTAATGTGAAATAAGGCATACAGGGTAATTAAAAAATATATATTCCACACAGGAAGGGTATAGGGGACTGGGCCCTGACCAAACCAGGTTCTGTAAACATGGCAGAATGCCTTGCATTCACCAAGTCTTGAACATGAACACCAACCTCATGTAGCAAGCCCTGTTCAAGGTAATGTCCCACAGGAATTATAAGAGAATGCCACTGGCATTTTTTCCCTATGAATGTTCTTATATAGCAACATCTTAGCTTGGTACTGACATTATGGAGGGTCTTTCCAATGATCCTGATGCCCTTTTTTTGGATACTAACATAGCAATTTTTAAATGTTCTCTCTGTTCACATTTTGGAGTTTCCCACAAACTGCTGAATAATTCCTTTTTTTTCCTTAATCTAACACATGACTTCAAACTATAATACAGTTCCTTAGACTTGCTTTCAGAAGAGGTAGGTTTAGGACAAAAAATAAATAAAAATAAAAAAATAAAACAGAATTGAGCATGGAAATTTCAGGATGAGAGAAGCTTGTCCCTGAGCAGATTTTAGGTATAAGTCAAATAAGTAAATGGGGAAGATGTTTCACATGTGGTATATGAATGAACAATACTTATATTAGATGGGCAATTAGTGGAGTTTATTTCAAGAGTCATAAGTAAAGTTTTAAGGTAGGAAGTATTAAGAACAATTTACAAACATATATTTGACCCAGAATCAATTTTGTTTTCACTTGTTCATATTTGTTAAGAGGGATTGTTTGAGAAACCACAACTCTCTGGGTGATTTACTTCCTGTCTCTTTCATACCAGTGTAACCTTAGGAGATCTTCCTTGCATGTTGTGGATCTGCAGGGAGAAACCCACTGAAGTGACTATAGTCTGAAGAAGGAACCTTTTTCACTTCGGAGGATGTTGAAAGATTAATTAGAAAGAACACTGCAGGTAAAGAGCAAGAAAATCTAGTAGGGGACAATTATTATAGTGAAAGTTTGAGATAATGAAAAATTACTGAACTAAGTCACTAACAATGTGATAAGAGAGGTAAGGTAGAGAGTTGTCAAGACAGTGGCATTGGCAGAACTCAAAGATAATTAAATATGGAGCACAATGGGAAGGAGGAGTTGAGAAAGATCTAGTTCTATTGGCTCACTAAGGAATACGAAATGGCATAAGGGTGGATAAAATAAGTTTAGTTTGGGGCATACTGACAAGGAGAGATATACAACACATAGAGAGAGATAAGCCTGGAGCTCAGGAGAAGAGGGAAGCTGTAGATAATAAGATACAGAGATCGGAAAGTGAGAACAAAAGATCTGAACCTTTCTAGAATCAGAAGAGGATTATGCCACAGAAGCTGAGGGAAAAGAAGGTTCTAAGAAGAAAAGCATTAACTGAAATTAAAAAACAAAAAAAAACAAAAAACAAAACACTTGCTATGTTAAGCAATCTTAAATAATTGTGATTTCAAGAAGTTTCAGGAGAATAATAGAGCAGAAAGCCAGATGATGAGCTGAAGAATGCCTAGAAAGGGGTGGGCTGCCCTTCGGAGAATCTTGAAGGAGAAGGGAATTCTATATGAATTAGCTAGCCACAGGGAAGATACCTTCAAATATATATATATATATTTTTAATTTTTGGAGTGGTAGTGAAGAATATATGAATAAGAGAGTTTTAATTGGGAGAAAGATTTATTTTAAGAGTGGTTTAGAGGGTTTCAAGAAAGTTGACTTGCTAAAAGTAAGAGAGAGAAGTGTTGAAGAAATTTCCCAGGATAATAGGAAAAGTTGAGAAGGAGAGGAGTTTATAAGCCATGTGCCTCAGACTACAGTGGAAATCCAGAAGAGACTTAAAGAAAACTTCCCAAACTTTAATAAGCAATTGAATTACCAAGGGATTTTGTTTAAATCTGTATTCTGATTCACTTTATCTAGGGTTGAACCTAAGATTCTGCACTTCAGACAAGCTCCTGGGTTATGCCCATGCTACTGATTCTCACCCCAATCTGAGAAATAAGGGCAATAGAGGGAACTAGATGAATGAGGCAAGTACATTTTTGGATATAATAAGTGTAAGTACAAAATAAGGACATAGTTCAACAAAAGACAGAAAACATGGTGGTAAGGCAGGCAAAGAAGAACAAGAATGCATTCTACAAATAGGTCATGTATTCATCAGGAATGTTCTAAATTCTTACTTCATCTTCATATGCTTTTCCTTTGCGGAACATAAAACAAGGCACATTAAGTCAAGTCTCAGAGTTTAAGGATTTCGTAATATGCATAAGAAAATATTTAAAAAGCTATTGATTAATTAATAGTTACACAAGAACTTCAGAAATAAACAATGGTCAAACCCTGTGAGAGATGGTAGGTAGAAAACTAAAATATTAATTTGAATTAATTTCTTTGGATGAAGGCTTTATAAGAGATATTCAACTCACCATTCATTTTGAAATTGAATCAATATTGAGTGCACTGTCATCTGCTTTCCCTACATTCATCTTTAAAAGAAGGTATCACAGATGTGAAGTTCCTATCAATTTGATAATAATAGAGGGAAAAATGAAACTTCACCTTGAATTGAATGATTCTTTACACTTCTTTCACAGTGGACAAAAACATGAAGTGTGAATTTGAAATCATTTCATCCAAAAAGGAAGACACAGGCAGCAAGTGTCATGAAGTGAGAAACAATGTTAGAACCTCAGAGATTACCTAGTGCTATTTCAGGCACTTCCTCCTGTTTGTAGAATCTGGGACACCCTCCCCCACTCCATTCCACTCCTGTTCCACTGTTTCAGCAAAAGGATAGCACATTGTTATTGCCATTCTTACCTCCTCCTGGTTATTGTGCATGTACCATATATTCATAGCTGTTTGGGGAGTTTGGAGCATACAAAGATGAGGAAGAAGAAAGTTCAGGGTCTTCAGAAATTTGCTAGCTGGCTTGGAAGAATGGAATAAACATGTAACTACAGTATGAACTAACATCACCCACATAGTCCTCTGAAGAATGATATTCCATAAAATTCTACTAGAAAATATGAACAAAAAAGAGTTTGATGCTGATAAGTATTGGTAAAATACTGTTTATTAAAGCGTCTCCTGAACTATGAATAGGAAAGCATGTACATTTTAATGGTTCTTAGAATTACTGCAGTAAATAAATCTGGTTAACTTTGTTTAAAGTGAAATATTCTGAACACCTTTGTTTTTAAACCACTGAACTTTTCTATCAAAATAATTATTAATATATCAAGAACTTAGTATTTCTCAGAGGGCAAATAGGGGAATATTAGTGTAATGCTTAACTGCCATAATCAGTTTAGTGAAGTTGTAATTAGGGAGGCCAGTGATCATTTCAGAGATCTAGAAAAGACATTGATGAATGATATGAGCATTGAATGAGTATTTTGAGCACTGACAAAGTAAGATATTCTAAATTGGGATGGAAGTCGAGAGGGTTAACAGAACAAATAAAAAGATCGAGGAGGAAACAGTTCAGGATTCAGGTGTGTTTAAACGACAATGAGAAAATCAATATGCCTGGGAAGGAGGGTTTTGATTGAGTGAAAATCAATTTGGCAAGGCTGATTGTAAAGGCCGTTGCAGTTTGGGTTAGGTTCTGTGAAGATTGAAGTATGGATTAATTGCATCCAGAGGGGAACAAATAGAAAATACGTCTTCAGTATTCTGACCAAACCATTTCATTAATTTTTTAAAAAGATTTCATTGTTGTTTCTGTTTTTAAAAATAACAGGTATATGGTGAAAAAAATCATAACTTGAAAAAGTAAACAAAGGAAAGTTAAAATCACTCATAACCCCACTGACCAGATATAATGCTGTTGACATTGGGAGTATCCTTTGCCAATTTTTCCTAAGTATACACATGTATACATGCTTATTTTGCAAAAGTCAGCTCACACCATGTCATAGTGGCTGTAAACTAAATTCCTAAGAAGCAAGCGAGTTAATATAAAAGTGTGTAGCAGGGTAGAGTGGGTGAGGTGTTGAAGATGCAGTCTTTCACACAGACACCATTCCACATTGAATATGTGAAATTTCCTTTGCTTCCAAACAGAAGTAACATACTACCTCCTTTCACTGTATCCCTTTTTATTTGATGCATACAGCCATCTAGGTCCATTTTTAATTTTGCCACACATGATACAAACCCAGGTATAAAAGATTTAATTTTTTTCAACTTTAACAGTAGGAAAACAATAGATAACTGGTACCTAACTTTAGTCCTCAGTGTGTGGGAGGGAAAGACAAATGGGAAGGTGCTGAACTGGGGTGCCCACCACCTTCTGAGGGTGCAGCCACCACTCAGTGGCAGCTATGCTGTCAAACAAGAATGGGGCCCAGAATTGGCATATCGCCCGGGTTTCCAAGACAAGATAGAAAGCCAGCACATATGGGATATTTTCTGATTTAAAAAAATATTTTATTTATTTATTTTTAGAGAGGGGAAGGGAGGGAGAAAGAGAGGGACAGAAACATCAATGTGTGGTTTCTTCTCATGCACTGCCCCAACTGAGGCATGTGCCCTGACTGGGAATTGAACCAACGACCCTTCAGTTCACAGGCTGGCACTCAATCCATTGCATTACACCAGCCAGGGCAGATATTTCCTGATTTTTAAACAATAGAAATTATTTTAAAATTTTAACACGAGAGTCAGAATTTCATAAGGAGGCAAAACACACTCAAAACTCTGTAATCTGTGTCTTTTGCTTATACAAACCCACAGAACAAAACAAAGGAACAATCAAACTTCTTAGTTCTTTACCATTAGGAAATGGTGCTACAGTGCATCTACTATGGCAGAAAATCCTAAAAGCCCCAGAGTAATGGGCATTTTTACTTGCTAGACTTTTTCTTCTTTTCATGTGACCTGGCATCATATTTATATTTTATTAGCACATTATAAAACTGTTATTGTAAAAAGACTCATTTGGAAAGTGTGTAACATTTCAAAAATACGCTTGTGGATGTATATTTTTTCTTATTTGAATAGGTATTTACCCACTGGAGGAAGATCTGTTCCCAAATGCCACTTAGGTTATTTTTGAGAACTTCCTACTGAATATCGATGCAGCTGTGTGCCTTCACAGAAGTGGGAACAAAGCCACTGTGTCAGACCCTGGGATCTCAGTGAGTAATTAGCACAATGCCTGTAATTAGGCAAAGGTCAAGTTGGAAAATGAGGAATATAAATGTCTGTGACACACAAAAAGCGCACAGCAATGTTGTCTGAGCAACAAGAACAAAAAGAGCAGTCGATCTTTAAATAAGTATATATGTGTGTATTCTCCACTTAAAACACAAACTTTTCTCTCACCTGAACATTTCAATCCAGGTGATAACAAGCTTTTATCTATTTACATCATTAGTATTGCTTTTAAATACATATGCTTCAACTACTCCAGGTTGACAGAAAGAGAGTATTCACATTCGATCAAGATTGCCTCAGCACAGAAACTGTAAAATAACTTGAAGTGTGGGCAATGTTAGATAATGTTAATCAGTGGCAATGACGGTGTAGAATAGAAAAATATTATGTAATATGGAAATATCCAACAAATGAAGCTCTGTCAACGAAATTGTGTATTTGGTCATTATGGAAATACAGATAAAGTTTCAGCATGAAACAGGAATGGTTTACTTAGCCTAATAATATGTCTTTTTAAAGACCTCACTGAAATGCTTTTAAAACCAAACTATGGATCTAATGCTGTTAAGTGGCTCACTATTTGAAGAAATGAAGAAGTGAAATAGTTTTTAAAAAATTTACTCTGACATTCAGTTTTTCTGATTTCTAAGTTTACATTTTATGTGTTTGTTTTCTTTGAATTGGAAGTGCCACTTTTTTCACCCAAATTGGCAGGACAAGAACAGGTTAGGTTGTAAGACATTTGTCCAAGTCCAAGTTTCTACCTTTTATCTTGTTTTTCCTGTTTAGAATTACTTTAAGAAACTTTTAACAATATCTAGCACAATTTATATGTCATGCACAGGGATTATTTTAATCATATGAGGTAGAGGAAATACTCGTTTATGGTCCTAAGACCTTTTTTATCCTAGTATTTTACTGATGCCACTATATCTATCTTTTGAATCAGGATCTCTAGATTAACACTCTTATCAATTGTATAACTTTAAAAATTGGCCGACTGGTCTCCACTAATGCCCCAGTTAATGTTTGGAATGCCTTGCATAGTGACAGGAGGAAAGTGGAGAGAGCCTTTTCTTACTGCAAAGACTTGGTGGGTTTACCTGTAGAACGGGGGTTTAGGTTAGACTATCTCTAAGGTGTCCCTGGCCTTCCTCCTGGTAAGTAGATTCAAAATAAATCCCCTAAAATGTTGAAGAACAGAATCAGAGTAACTCTACAGTTATATTTTAACTCATTGAGTTATTAATTTCATAAGGATTTATTAAAAAACAAGTAGATGTTAGTTTAGGCACTGTTTTAGACACTAGTGATACAATGGTAACATTTAGACATTGCCTGTTTCACTACAAACTTAATATAATGATATTTACATGACAGAAAGGAACAAAAACATGTAATAACACAAGTAATTCATGAGTTCTAATCCTAGGTATTATGAAATTGAATATAAATGGAGACTTCATGTAGTCTTGAATAGTCACAAAATAATGGTACATCATAAATGTCCCCAAGGAAGTGTTTTTCAGCTTGGGTTCTGAAAGAATATCAGGAGTTAAGGGAAGATAAGAGATGGTACAGCCCCAAAATGATGGAATAAAATTGCATGTGTGAAGGCTTAAACCAAAATGAGCTTTGTATGTCTAATATGAATAAACCAATAGTGGTGGAGATCAGACAATAAATGCATAAATGGTAAAGATATGGCTGGAGAGATTGGTAGGGGTGAATCAAGCAAGCTCATATGGAGCTACATTCAGAATTTTAGAATTCATTCAGAATATAAGGTTAAGTTATTGAATTGTTTTAAGCTAGAGGGGGGAAATGATCAGATGTTTATACATCATTGGATCTTTTGGATGCAATAATAATGACCAATATTTAGCGAGGACTTCCTATACAGCAGCTCTTTTTATTAGTATTCATAACAACTCAATGAGCTAGGTATTATTAATTTCTCCACTTTACAAAAAGCTTAAGCAATTTGCTCAATGTGACAGAGCTAATCAGTGAGCAGTGTGACTTGAAAGTTAGCAATTTTAACCTCTATTCTTATTTGATGGTAAAAAGGGATAAAAATTTGTTTGAAGGACTAAAATAGTCTAGGTAAGAGATGGTGTTACTTCAGGCTTTATCAACATTGGAACCTCATCCAGAGAAGAGACAGGTTTAGATGAAGAAGGCTTTTGATAAGGCAAAAGTTACTATCTAGCAAAATCATCCCTGAAAAGCCACCTTAGAGGATCTCTGCATTTGGCTCTCTAGTGTTACTTAATACTTCAAAATTTCCTCTCTTCTCCACTTTCTTCCACCCTCCGTTCAACATGGTTACTCTGAAGGTGTTTGAGGCAATCATTACATGCACAATAGGACCAAGAAGTGATAGGGCACTCAGTTCTTTTTCTCTCTTAAGCTACCTTACCTAATTGTCCTTATTTATTTTTATCCTGCTATAATTTTTTAACAAGATCAGACCAGTCCCCATCATATTCCTTTTTGTCATTCACTGAACTTACAAAACCAGGAATCTATGCATAAGTTAGTGCCCCAAAGCATATGTGAAATATGGACACATTTTGAAATATAAACACTAGCAGTTATTTTTAGGCAATTTATGTTAAAATACTGACTTCTGTAGTTAGAAACACACAAAAGTAAAAGCCAACTGGTGAAATTGCTCTTTTGACTTTCCACTTCCATGATAGTAGGTAGTGAATTTCCAACTTCTGTAATTCTTTTTTTTTCTTTTTCAAAAATAAAAGCTCATATTATTTCATTTGCTATCCCTTATAAGTGATCATTCACTCTCTTTGACTGATCTCAATCAAGCAATCACGTCATACTGCTTGAGTGCCTGCATGCAAAGTCAACACACTGGGAAAAGTGAGGAGGTACAAGGAGGTGAACAAGCCCCCCCACCCCAGAACTTTCTGTCCAGCTGGCAGGACAAGATATGAACATGTTTAGAAGGGGTGAGTGGTTACAGGAAAGAGAAATGAAAGAGATATAGCAAGTAAGAAAAAAATCAATTGTACCATGTATATGTTCAGTTCTTTCTGAGAAAAGACAGTATCTTGTGCATTGGAAATTTGATAAGGATTTATGAAAATGTGGTCTTTGAGCTCAGTTTTGTAATATGTATAGATTTTAGCTTAAAAGAGGGGAAAATAAAGAAAATGATGGCATCATGTTTGTTACGTGCAGCTCAAGAGGAATGTGTAGTGTAGGAAATATATCAACAAGATTAAAAGTTAGGAAATACATGTTTTTATTCAAACAATAATTATAGGTATGAGAAAAGCAGTAATTTTCTCTAGACCTTTGTTTTCTCATATTTAAATATAAGGAATTGAATTAAATGCTCTCTAAGCAAACTTTGAAGTTTAACGATAGTTTAACTTTAGTTTTTATCTTAAGGAAAGAATAAATTCTTCTTACTTGTGCTGCATTATACAATATTAACAAAAAGCAGTGTTTGTAATCATGCACATCATAGTTTAAAATGGACAGACCTGGTTTCCAATCTTGGCAGACTATTTGTTATCTAGGAAACTTGAACAAGACACTTAACCCCAATAAACTTGTTTTTCTCTTCAATAGATGATAAATAGATAAATAGGTAGATAGGTAGAAAATAAACACTGCTATATATGTAAATATAAATATAAATAAATAATTAGGCTTTTCAATAGTAAATAAAGGTAGTATGTAATCGTACTGTGTACAGTAACTGGTTACATTGGAGGCACTGAACATTTTTTGGTTGTAACCCTTGCTATCCATGGGTGAAATAGCCCTGGGCTGCAGTCATGAGACTTGAGTTCAAATCTCTACTGTGCAATAGACTCTAAGCATCTTTGAAAAAATGGGGTTTGAACTGGGTTATTATTTACATCTACTTTAGTACTACTCAAACATTTTAAAGGAAAACAGGTCAAACTATATATGGGGCAATATAAATTGTATAGAACACAGCAACTGAGATGCTAAACAGCTAGCAAATATTATAGTTACCCCTGATTTCACATTAATTTTATCTTTCCACTACACAAATATTCCCTTCACACCATTCCCTGCCTGATACTTTTGATAACTTACAATTTCTTTCCAATGGGCTTTGCGATTCTTGGATACTATTTAGGTTGCACAATATTTTCACTCTACTGTGTCGATTAACATCACAATAAATAATTATCAGCAGCTTCAATATTGTCTCTAGCATACTGTTTTTATTTTATTATTTTATAGTTTATGGAGAAAGCAACATAAATCACACTACCTGTTTTCATGCCAAGAACATTTCACCTAAGAAATGCCATGCAATAAATTTCAGAGACAAATGCCACTTATAAACATGGCATTCTAATGTGTATTGAAGTTTCATGTACTAAAAATTGGAGTAGCTATCTGGAGTCAATGAATAATGGGGAAGAATGATTAATGACTTTGTGAGATAAGGCATAATTAGATTTGGCATGTGCATCCACCATTTAAGCAAATTGATATGTGGAAGGCATAGCTGAAAGAGATACAGACAAATGACATTAAGCTTCAATGATTCAAATGTGTCTCTTGAGAATAGATGATCCAAATTCTTTTCTAATTTTTCTCCAACAATTCAGCACAACCATAAAGGTAGCCATGGATCTTATTTTTATGTTGCAATGGTTGCCTCAGCAACAGAATGACAGACTCTGAAGCCCAGCTAAGTCTCTTCACACCTTTCTGCCTTTTGGTCATTTATTCTTTTCCCAGAGCTCTGTCACTTACTCAAATAGTGCTCTATAGTTATACCATCTTTGGACACAGTGATGTTGGGAGAAAACAAAAGCTCTTAGCAGAACTGTGGAGAAGGGACAGTTACCTACAATATGCTCTATAAATCTCCCTTCTCACCCCAGCTCCCCAATGTGCGCATGCAACCACACACCAAGGCAAGTGTACCTGCACCTTCATAGGTACTAAATCAATCTACTACTTTATGGCTGTTCACCTTTCTCAAAGTGGCACATTGATAAAGACTATCTTTTGCAGATAATGAAATTTTTTGAATCCTCTTTATTGTTAACAAAACATTTATATTACATCTTCTTTTTTTGACTTTCCTTGGTAAATCAAGACACTTCTCCAAGGAGGATATACAGTGATCCCAGAGACATATAAAAGGATACTCAACATTTGCAACATTTGCATCTGATGGCCATCAGAAAGATGCAAATTAAAACCACAATGAGATGCCACCTCACATTAGTCAGAATGGCCATCATTAACAAATCAACAAACAACAAGTGCTGGTGAGGATGTGGAGAAAAGAGAACCCTAGTGCACTGTTGGTGGGAATGCAGACTGGTGCAGCCACTATGGAAAACAGTATGGAATTTAAAAAAAAAAAAAACCTAAAAATGGAATTGCCTTTTGATCCAGTGATTCCACTGCTGGGATTGTACCTTAAGAATCCTGAAACACCAATTCAAAAGAACATATGCACCCCTATGTTCACAACAGCATTATTTACAATAGCCAAGTGCTGGATACAGCCTGAGTTCCCATCAGTAAATGAGTGGATCAAAAAATGGTGATACACTTTCACAATGGAATACTATGCAGCAGAAAGAAAGAACAACTAGTTTTTGTGACAGCATGGATGTAACTGGAGACTATTATGCTAAGTGAAAATAGGCAGGCAGTGAAAGGCAAATACCATATGAACTCACCTATAAGTGGAACCTAATCAACAAAACAAATGAGCAAAACAGAGTCGGAGGCATGGAAACAAGGAACAGACTGACAGGAACCAGAGGGGATGGGGGAGGGGGCTAAGGGAGGAAAGAGAGGAAGGGCCTAGTTAAAGAACAAGTATAAGTGACCCATGGGCATGGACAATAGGGTGGTAATTGACTGCGGCGGGGGGGGGGGCAGGGGAGTGTAACAGGGGAGAAGTGGGACAACTGTAATAGAACAACAACTAAGAAAAAGAAATTAATCTATGAAAATGTGTTAATGCTACACTTCTGAATCTCCAAGTAGAAATATATTGGTATGTCATAATTAGGAAAAAGGCATGCCAAAAGTAATGTGTTATTAATTCTAGTATTAGTTACTAATATTAGATAAAATGTAAAAATTATGCGAAGGAAGTGTTATTATTTAAAGTAGACTTCTTTCAATGTTATTAGGATAAAAAATTACTTGTATTCAAATGAATCTTTATTTTTATTTTCTCCACCAGGATTTAAATAGCTGAGGTTACAATTAAAATTCAGTATCCTGAGCAGTCCAGGGAGTGAAGCTCCAGGTAGTCTGGTGGCACAAAAAGAGGGTCTAGACTGTGAATATAATCCTTTGAGAAAAAAATGTTGGTGGATACTAATTGATATGTGGGTTTTGTTTGTCACAGATAGTTATGATTTTAAATTAACTCATGTAGACATAGTAGAATATATGAATGAGTGCTACTAGGAATAAGGGGAAGGTGTTCAGTAAGTCAAAGGCCTGCCCATCATACTTCCTTTTGTCTTGTTTGCAGTGGGCATTACAAAGAAGGAACAGGTGAAATAAGAACCACAACACAATATTAAGGGTTTCACAAAAGCCTGATGTATTAATACATAGCTCTGGGGAAAGCTGGTTTTGAGTAGCCTATGTGGAACCTTATATATTGCCCAAATATCTTTACCTCAAGAACTAATCACCTTCAGACTGGTCACAGAGATAAAGGAAGCAGAGATGAGATGAAGCATGAGATGGCTAGTTCTGGAAACTTAGCCCTTGTGAGCTCTTTCACCGGCATATAAGCACAGGGAATAAAGAAGAGATAGAAAAGGAATAAAGAAGATGGATGTGTATAATTTAATGAATGCACATGCATGAGAAAAAAACTTAATTATTGTTTGATAACTAAATAATCAGAGTAGAAGTATCTTCCTTAGGGCAGGGTGTGGGATTGTGGATGCAGAGTAAAAACTAGGATGGTTATGGGAAGAAAGGAGCAAAAAACATGACTGAAAACATAACTTATAAAATATTAAAAATTCTGAGAATTTGAGTCTAACAGAGGAGACATCTGTGAGCAAAATAACCATTCAGGATGTTTAGACAAAAATAAAGCAGAATGTAAAATATGAAACATAGAACCTTTTATATTTATTTAAAATATAATTATATATTAATTACCTAGAAATATAAACATATTCTATAAGTTGAGCCCTAAACAATGTGAGGTGTTGGGGCACTAATCTCTCCACACAGTGGAAAACCCTGGTATAATTTAAGTCAACCCGCCCCCCACATATGGATTTCCAACCGCCAACTGAAAATTTAAAAATCCACGTATAAGGGGAACTTCAAACCTGTGTTGTTGAAGGGTCAACTTGATAGACACAAATTTCTTCCAGTATCTGAATATAGAGCATTCCTATGAAAGCTTTTGTAAGCTGAAGTGGCATAAAGCAATGAAACAATTACCTTAGGACACATCTTGCTAAAGAATGCACAAAATAAATCAAGACAGAGCACAGATGCTCACAGACACAGTTCAAAGCTCTGGTGATTGATTCTGAGATGCCTCAGGGAAGGAGCTTGGTGTGGCCACTCTGGCTGCTGGGATCGTGTGGCACCTCTGTAAGGGCTCATTGGAAAACATATGCTGAATGCTATTTGAGATTTCCCCTTTTTTCATAAAAGCAAAAATCCTGTTCAGATAGCTTTCAGTTAGCAAAAACATTACATAAGTTATATACACATATAATTTAGTACACAGCGATACATACACACACACACTATGTGTATATATAACTTAATCACTAGATTTATACATATCTGCACAGTAAACCTATGAAAACAACCTATACTAATCCAAACTAGTTGTGTTTGAATTTACAAAATAATGGATCATTAACCACAGATAAACAAAATATTAAATAAAATACCAGAGTGAGGAAACATACAGCTGACTAGGCAGAAATAAAAATAAAAAATCTACAAAATAAATTCAGTGTATTCAGAGGAAAACAAGCATTTATTGCATTTATTTAAGAGACTGCTGACAAAAAAAAAGAGTATTAAAAGAAAAAAGTCTCTAGAAATTTTTTAGAAGTCAGCATATGGAGGGAAAAGTAAAATGAACAAAGCTGAGGATCTACCTGATGATCTGAAAGATAAACATGGAGAAAATGCCGCAGAAGATAAAAAAAGCAAAGATAAAGGGATAGATAGTAAAAGGGAAGATTTTGTTATGAGGGAAAAAATCCAAGATTCTATAACTTATTGAATAGGAGTTCAGATGAAAAGAACTGTGATGATGAATGGAAACAATTAAACTAATAATAATTAAAAAGATTATCTTTAGCTAAAGAAAGCACATCTTTGTATCAAGACACATAGAAATGTTGATTAGAATGAAAAAGCCATATCCTGTGAAGTTTCAGAATTTCAAGGATAAAGAGAAATTCTGAAATCTTCCGTACAGAGAAAGGTAGGCACAACGTACAAGAAGAATCTTGTTAACAAACGGACTTCTCATCAGAACTCTGTGTGCTTAGAAGACAATAAAGAAACAACCTGAGGAAAATAATATCTACTCAGACAAATTAGCAGTGAGGTGTAAAGGAAAAAAACTTCCATTTTTCAAATACCCCCGAAAAATGATCCCTTAGGGACTGTTTTGCATCTTGTTGTGCTCTGCCCAGATTACTCTCCTCACTGTCACCCCTTCGAGGTCTGAGAAGCTCATCCCCCATCTGCTGGGAGTGTTGGTTTGCAGCTGATTTCCTTCCCACTCACCACCCGAATATTGTCCTATTGATGAGAGTCAACTGATCAACATCATAGTTGGTATAAACTGTGCCTAACACCTCCTGCCTTGTCCCAGCCCAGGGCAGTTCTGCAGAAGCACCCAGCTCAAGAGAGTCTCAGGGGCTTCGCAGTCCTGCTTCCTTTCATTAAGCCGCTCCCTCCCTGTCATCCACACCAGGTAATCCCTAGGAGCGAGGCTTGTATTCCCGAATGTGAATCTCTGTCCCAGGAGCCTAGAGAGCAAAATTTTAAAAAAAATCAAGAAAGAAAATGGTAAGATGATTATGAATTAGTGGCCAGTAAAGATGCATGAAAAAATGTAAGTGCAAAAGAAGAAAAAAGAAAAGTCACTAATGCCAATGTTTAGGACACTCTCCTTCGAGCATTAGAGTTTCAGTGCCATGGGATTGCATTTCCTTCTGTACAGTTTTAATTTCAGTATTTGAGTTACATAATTACTTAAATTAAAATAGTTACATAATTTAAAAACTCTAAATGTTGTTTTTATTGTGCTTATACCTTTGGAATTGACCCACAGGAAACTTGAAACAAAACTTGTTCCATATTAAATATAAATTTTATAAGCTAGAAATGTTAAAATAATAATATAAACAGTATACTTTAGGAGAGAAAGGAGAAGAAACACATAGTTGCATTAGTCACTATATGATTTTTTGAAGAGGAGAATCAAATAATACTGTCTAAAATTAGTAAATCATATAAAAATATTTGAAGAGTAAAACTCAGACACTGTGAAAAGAAATTAACTATCCAGAGTGAAATGGATAACTATCCAGCGTGTGTGAGAGTTTTGTTCTCTTAATTTGAGACACATGTATACATATTTTTTTAAATGTGTACATAGTTCTTTAATTTAAAATATAACTTTAAAATATTAAAGAGCACTCTTATCAATAAAACACTGGGTAAATAAATTATGGTGAAATGAATTTTAATGGTCACTTAAATTCCTCAATTTAGATAATGCTCATAACTTCTGAAAGTGCTTTTACATGTCGAACTAAAAATCATTTATTGATCCCTTCTTCTGGACAAGCCATTGCTTTCCCTATTAACGCATTTATTTTTATCCTTGAGACAGGTGAGCGAAAATATCTTTTTGTCCTTTCAGTGGTTAAAAAAACTGAAGTGCAGAGAAAGTTGCTTTGCCTAGGGTCATAAAGCTAACCTGGATGATTCTAAAGCTTTCTTCTCTGTAGTCCTTCCAAACCCAGATTCATGTGGCTTGCCTTTCCTCCTGATCACTGGGAAATGGGTGATTACCAAAAAAGTTAGTCCAGAGAGCCAATGTAAGAAATAGATAAAAGTAGATACAAGGAGGATTAGGAAATAGATAAGTAATTGATATTTTCTATGAGTTTTGTTTTTTTTTTTATGTTAGGCACTGCGGTAGGTGCTTACACAGATACTGTGTCATTGATATTCACAATTAAATAATATTGTACTCAGTTAACAAATAAAGAAACAACCTTAAACTATCTAAGTTACTTGTGAGCATCCATATAGCCAAAATATGATAGAGATTTTTCCAGTTCTCAAACTTGTATCTTTTCCCCTAAGCAGACTTTTTCAACGTTGGCATTATTGCAAGTGTGTGCTGGATAATTCTTCCTTGTGGGGCTGTTGTGAGTGTTGAAGGATGTTTAGCAGTATCCCTGGTTTCTACACACTAGATGCAAGTAGCATCTTCATCTCCATTTGTCACAACCAAAAATGTTTCCAGGTGTCCCAGGGAAGGAGAGATGGCATCAGCCACAGGTGGGCACCACTGCCCTGCAGCTATGGGTTATCTTCTTGAGCTGTATAACAGAACATTCCACACACCTGCCCAGTGGGATTCTGGTTCCTTAAACTTGGGTTCTCTGTAATTTTTTGTTTAACGATAACTCACTGTAAAATTATTACTGACAATGTTCAATTTTACTTTCACCCTGTGATTCTGGAAAGTAGCAATGGTAAAGAAATTGCCCTACCTTTTTGTGTTCAGGAAAAGGCTTACTTCAAGGAACCCATCTCTCCCACACCACTTTTATATGACCAAGGATTTTCTTCTTGTTCACCTCTGACAGGGCCAGACACATTCTCTAAATTCTCAATATTTGCCTCATAAATGAATAGTTGAACTGTTTTGTCCCCGCTGATCAATAAGAACAAAATGCTTGTAACCACAGCTTGGTTTAGTTTTTCTCCCTTTCCCAGCCCTCTGGACTTTGATCCATCCTCCAGTGCATATGATCCCTTCTTAAGGTCCCATCTGAAGAATAAAGTGACCTCAAGATGTAACATTTTCTGGTGTACAGGCCTACCACCTCACCCCTGCTCATCTACTTTCTCAAGTCTGGTGTGTGGTAGCTTTGCTTACTCTTGCATGTCAAGAAAAGAACTTTTCTGGTTAGCTTTTGGGAAGCTGGTAGATTTAATGGTTACATATTCTTCCAATTACAATAGTTTCCCTCCTGATATAATAATTCTCCTCTCTTGACTCTTTTGCAATAATTTTTTGAATAAAGTTTTTCTTTACCTAGAACTAGACTTATCTTTTTGACATTATAGTGACATAAACAAAAAAAAAAAAGAACGATAATTTCTTGATATCTCTGCCATTTAGGACATAAACTAGGCGGTATTTAACCTAAAATAGAATTTTAATTTTAAAAATATATGTGGAATATAATTGTAAATGTATAACTGAGTAAAAAAAAAAAATAAAGGTGTTGCTTGCAGTGACTTCAAAGGTCACTAATAGACACAAATTTCTAAGTGGGATAGTTTGGAACCCACAGGCCAGAAGCAAGAGAAAATAGCTGCCCCAGAACTAACATCTATGCATTTGTCAGCATGGGCCACAATTGACATGTCAGTTGAGTGTTAAAATGGTCAAGGCGGTGCTGGCAGGACTGGGTGACTCAGTGAGAAACTGGTGAGATGAGATTCATTGCCTGAGGCACAGAACTTTTGCTTAAACTGCCTCCCAAAATTCTGCATTTATGAGGACCCAACTTGTCTCTAAGAACAATCGCGGGGACTAAAAAATGGCTCCCTACTGATAAGGTCAGTTCAAGGGAGCAGAGATGAAATGGAAATAAAGCCAAGTGTGATCTGTTATGCAGAGGTTACCTTTTGTGGCCATGTTAGATTAGCCCCTGAGTGTGATTCATCCATCCCAAAACCAATTTTATTCAATTCATAACACAATGGGGAGCATAGTTAGTATGGAAGTGGGGGTGAGGGAAGAAGAAATGGGGGAGCAAAAATACTGCTACCAGCAGCAGAATTTTGCTTGTAACAATTTACTATCCATATTTCACTTGCCCATTCTGCTAATAATTTCTTTCAAAATTTTTAGCTTTCAATCCAAATTTTGGACTTGGATTCTTTTTTTTTTTTTTTTCAATTTCTAAGAACTGATGTTCTAGATTAGAATTTTCTGTAGCCATTTGGGCATAAAACAAACTTAATTATGTGAAATCATGTTTTATTTTTTGCATGACTATCAGAGCTCATGATAAATGAATGAAGAGGTCCCACAAGTGACAGAGAAAAGGAATTACCTCTGTTCCCTGATGCAAGGTGTCGATCAATCTCCTAAATTTCTCATGCTATTTCTCAACCATACACCCTCCTTTCCATCCACTGATAAATAATCACACTGACATTGTCATTGAGGCTTTTGGACCAACATTGATTATAATCTCAAGGGGATTCAGAGGCCTAAAATCTAATAAGTGATTAAAGTGAACCGGTATGAGATATTAAAAATGGTAGAGCCAATGACTAAGTAATGTTGAAAGATATGAAAATTTGATTTAAAAATTGTGTGGAATTCTGTTATAGTAAATTAGCAATTCCTACATAAAACCCATATATAAATTAAAATTGGCTATCGAAAGACCAAAAAGATGTGTTTTATATTATTTATATGTTGTTCAAAAGTTTGACATATCAATAGACACTTACATTTAATTTCTGACTTGTCTCCCTATGCTGGTAATACCTAGACCACATTTTCAGCAAGGAAATGACCCTCTGACCTTTAGAGATGCCCTCCATTTTGAGGGGGGCATAGGATTTTATGTTCACCACAGTCTATTGGATTACACCTCTTTGTCCAATCCATTTTTACTACCTGCCAAACCTCTTTTGGCATCAAATTTTGAACACTCATGTTTATAAATGCTGTAATTCTTTGATTATATTCCAGATTTGTAAATTCAAAATCTCCTTCTTCTGCACATTTAATCTACACTAGTTAATATTCATATATATATATTGAAAATAGGTAAATTATTTTCCCAGGAATAAATATTCAAAAAGGATCATAGGTCACCCTAGGAAATAGCCTGGGGATAGAGAAAACCAGGACCATGAAAAATAATCAGTGAATCAGTTTTATCCTAAATGGTCAAGTTAACAAAAATAAGTATGAAAATTTTAATCTTGTTGAAACCTCAAAAACTTATGTTGATCAAGATATGCACATTCAATAATTTGCAATTAAAATGAATATCCTTCAGTTTTCTTTCTCCTCCAAGAAAGATGGGAATATAGTAATATATGCTTTTTAAAAAGAAAATGTCCTTTTTAAAATTTTTCATATTCAGGGTTTTTTTAAATTTAATTTAATTTAATTTGATTTGATTTAATTTAATTTAATTTAATTTTAATTGTTGTTCAAGTACAGTGTTGTGTCTTTTACTCCCATTCCAGCCCACTCCCAGCCTGAAAACATATTCAGGTTTTTGTTCAAAGACTAATTAGAAACGTTCTATAAATCTTTTGAAATTATTGTGAGACATTAATGGCACAAAACATAAGTACTATAAAATTGCCTTAGGCATTATATGTTCTAGAAATTTGCATTTTGAGGTAAATTTTGAGTTTATGATCAAACAATAGAGCAATTCTACTTAAATTGAAAAAGATGCTACACTATATATATATATACACACACATACAAATATACTACAACATAGAGGTGTCTATCTATCTATCTATGTGTCTATCATCAATTAATCATTTATTTGCTTATCTCATCTGAGTCATTGTTAGAACAGTATCTGTCCAAATTTCCTGTCCTGGCTTTAAAATATGGGTTTTAAGGTTCTAGCAACCTGACATAGAGTCAACCTTAAGAATAGTGCTTAAAAATGAAATAAAATAAAAATAAAACTGTAACCTATACAGAAACTTTTAAATGTTCCTTCTTATTTTATTTCACCAGCTCCCTTGTTTCTTCTTTTTCTTAGTAAACTTATAGTTTTAATAATTTAAGGACATTTAAATTTGAAAACAATTAGACTCAGCAACAGATATTCAAAAGGTGTTTTCTATTCCCTTCAAATTATAATGCACAGAAGAAGTAATATAAATTTTACCAAGAAAAAAGACTTTTACATGTCTGTTACCTTAAAAAATTGTATATTTGGATTTATGATAATCTTTGTTAGAATTTATAGAAGAATTTGTTAAAAGTTAATGCATCTTCCAATACAGTCCTATTTTAAGAAATTTCTTTCATCCATTTCTAATTTGTGCATACGGTTTTCTCCTGGGAGTAGAGTCCTTGAGTTGGATGCCAAGAAAGCCATCTTGTAGGAAATCAGTCACTGTAAGACACTTGCACAGAATAGAAAAATATTCTCTTACTATGTCACTACAAGATGCTGCCTGTGGAAATTATCAGTAATTCTAAGCATTCACACAATCACTGTTCAAAATGACACTATCAGAGACATGGCATTGACAGGAAGAATTGCAAAGCAGTAAAAAAATAAAGTAATTTGCAGAAGTACAGTAGTCCATCACAATAATGCCAAAACAGCTTTAGGTGATGGAAATTATATGTATGCTCACGTCTTTAGAATTAGAAAACAAAATTTAAGAAAGTAGTTTATGTGAGGAGTTAATCTGACCCATATATTAAAATATCAAAGTTATACTAAGAAAATAAAAGTATAAATAAAAAAATAAATAAAATGAACTTCATGTTGCCAATAGTAATACGTCTTCCAATAATTTTCACTTGTTTTTTTGAAATTTTGCCTGGGTATTTTCAATATAATCACTGAAAAGTTGTGTAATTATAAGGAAACAAAACAGTAAATAATTCACCAGATATGTGTTCTTACCTTCAGTACATATTTTGTTAGAAAATATAAATGTTTTGTTTGCCTAGGATTAATATTAACTTAATAGACTTTGGAACCTATTCAATAATCTGTAACTGTATTAACAATTTTTTTGTGTTGCATAATATGGATTTATAAAATCACAATGTGGCCATATAAGGGACAAATTATAAGAAAATATAATGAATAGAAAAGTAGATTTAGACCTGAGTAGGTGCTAGAAACAAATGGTAAAATACAAATCATTTCTAAGTCATTTTTGGCAATAGATTCTTTCCTTGTAACCGTGGAGGAATTCAATCAATTCAAGCAAATACTCATTTCCTGAAACAGATTTTCTTCCTAACAAAAAAGAAAATTGAGTATATTTTTTCTCAGTTGATCAACATTTTTGGTGTCATGTAAAAATGTTAGAGGGTAATGGTCACTCTCTAAATTATTGACAAATTAAAAAAAAAGAATACCTCTTCATCACACTGATGAGACTTTTCCCTTAGTATGAAGAACCAGGGAGATCATATACTGTTACTAAAAAATCTGTAGAGTGCTACAGCTATATATACACAAACACACACACACATTCTCCAAGATCTTACACTACAATCATATAAAACATCAGCAAGACATGTATTTAGTTCTAGAATTACAATCTTGGCTGTGAAACAAAGCAAAGCAAACTACTTATTTATTCATATGTTAAACAGTTATGTATTGAGTTTGTGCTGTAAGCTAGGACCTGTTCTAGATACAGGGAATAAAGTAATGAAAGGTAGAATATATATTCATAAACTTTAGGTATTAGTAGGAAAGGGCAGATAATAAACAAGCAAAAGCAAGAAAATAAATATAATTATTTTTGATAGGGAGAAGAAGCACTGACAAACCTAAAACAGAGGTTAATACCAGGAAATAGGGTACTGTTATAACATCTTTAAAATACACTTGCAGTGCAAAAAAAAAAAAAAAATTAGCCTGTAGCTGTAGAGAAAATGGTTAGAAAGGGTAAGGGTAGTGTGTATATTGAAATAGTAATATAATAAAAAGTTTATCTGGGAAAGAACTGGCTAAATAGCTGAAAAAAAAAACAAGAATTAAGAAAGAGTTTAGATTTGAGAGTGCCAAATGGTTACCGAAGGTTATTGCTTTGAGAACTAGTATAAACAGTTAAGGGCAGATAAGACACTGAGAAATGTCAATTCTTTTGCAGCCCTGAACCAATGCAGATCAGATTAAGGCTGTGGCTATATCATTCAAAGCTATTAGGCCACAAAACCCCCATATCACCATCATTAATTGAAATATAAAGTATGAAGGAGTTTACAATTAAAGAAATCAATCAGGCTGAGAAATATGTCTGGGAAAACTTTGAATGTAATTATAAGTATATACAACTGGAATAAAGTAGATATGCCTCCTATGTTTCTGAAGGAATGCCAAAACTTCCATAATCTTAGCCTTTTAAAAAGATTTCAACTGATATGTCCCCTAAAGCAAGGAACATGAAGGAAAGAATAGACAAATGGGATCTCATCAAAATAAAAAGCTTCTGCATAGCTAAAGAAAACAGTATTAAAATAAAAAGAGAACCAACTGTATGGGAAAACATATTTGCCAATGATACTTCAGACAAGGGTTTAATCTCCAAAATATATAAAGAACTTACACGACTCCACTCTAAGAAGACAAGCAACCCAATTCAAAAATGGGCAAAGGACTTGAACAGACACTTCTCCAAAGAGGACATACAGAGGATCCAGAGGCACATGAAAACATGTTCAGTATTGCTAGCTATCAGAGAGGTGCAAATTAAAACCACAATGAGATACCACTTCACACCAGTCAGAATGGCCATCATAAACAAATCGAGATACAAAAAGTTTTGGAGAGGTTATGGAGAAAAAGGGACCCTAGTGCACTGTTGGTGAGATTGCAGACTGTTACAACCACTATGGAAAGCAGTATGGAATTTTCTAAGAAAACTAAAAATGGATCTACCTTTTGACCCAGCAATTCCACTGCTAGGATTATATCCTAAGAACCCTGAAACACCAGTCCAAAAGAACCTATGCACCCCTATGTTCATAGCAGCACAATTTACAATAGCCAAGTGTTGGAAGAAACCTAGGTGCCCATCAGTAAATGAATGGATCAAAAAACTATGGTACATTTACACAATGGAATTCTATGAAGCAGAAAGAAAGAAGGCACTCTTGCCCTTCACAACAGCATGGATGGAACTGGAGAGCATCATTCTAAGCTAAATAAGTCAGGCATTGAAAGACAAATACCATATCATCTCACCTTTAACAGGAACCTAATCAACAACACAAACAAACAAGCAAAATATAACCACAGACACTGAAATTGACAACAGGCTGACAGTGACCAGAGGGGAGAGGGGAGGGAATTTCAGAGGAAAGTCGGAAGGGTTTGCAGGAACAAGTATAAAAGACACATGGATAAAAGCTAGGGGGTGGTGGAAATGGGAGGGAGATGAGAAGGGATGGGAGGGTGGGCTGGGATGAGAGTAAAAGACAGAAAACTGTACAAGAACAACAATTAAAATAAAATTTTAAAAATAAAGTTTTTGATCTTTAAAGTCTTAAAACTACTCCTGGACTCATAATCTTCTGGAAGCAGGAAGCATGCGGTGAGAGTTGTTTTCCTCATACGGGTATTTTCAGAAAAATATTGGATATGTCAGCATGGAAACTGGAATTAAGGTCCATAGGAAGCAAAGGACAAAGTAAATTTCTGAAGAAAAGCAGAATCTGAGGAAAAATCTCTCTCAATTTAGGACTCCTTCATGACTCATACAATGAGATTTCATAAATGCTATGGACCAAGGATTGCTTTGTGTATCGTTCTTTCTGGAATGAGATCATCACTTTAGTTATTATCTGAGGGTCCATTATTGTATATTAGGTAAGGATGCAATTAAATTTTTCTTTAGTTCATAGCTCACTACATCAAGAAAACACACATTTGGATCTTAAAGAAAAGTTGTAACTCACCTGATAATTCTAAAATTTTAGCTGCAAGCAGTAGCTGGACAGGACTTTGGGTTATAACTCTTTAGAGGGAATGAATGTGTTTAATATGTGGAAGAAGGGAGCAAAGGGATATTTCAGGCACAGGAGAATGGACTGTGACATTTCAGCTAATCACCATATCCCTTTCTAATATTCTTTCTGGAAAAAATAATGTTTTGTTTTTGTTTGTAGTTAAGATAACTACATGCTGTAGAAAATGTAAGCAATATGGTATATTTTGGTTCTAGGTCTAATTTACTAAAAAACTTCTCATGTATGAACTTTCACGTTCTTTCCCCCCATTCCCAAGACTGAAAATGAGACAGTCTGTATGGTAATTTTGAAAGCCAAATTTTGAAGATTGGTGGAGGCAAAATTTGAAAGAACCCAATTTTGAGAATCATTATTTAGAAGAGAGTCACCCAACTGCAAACACTGTCTTTTAACAGTTATGTGAAGAAGGTGTAATTTTTATGATGTCAAGTTATTGATGTTTTAAAGTTTATTTTTATAGTAGTAATCTAAATGGTTAGAGCTTTAAATAAGAAAAATCTTCTTAACATAATAAAAACCCTAGGAAGATTTTGTAATTGAAGGATATCATCACTATCCTGAGAGATTATTATCTTTTCATCATTTTTAGCCATTGCCTTTTTTTGTTTTTGTATTAATGGGTGCATGGCCACAAAGTGGTTGTCATGGCTTCAAACACTATTATTGTAGGTGAGGAAAGATGTGGAGGGAACAGGATGTAGAGGGGTGGTGGTGATTCAGACTATAAAAGTACCATTTCTTTATGAACTCTCTGTTTTAGACAACAAACAATTTTTTTACCAGAATCCTCCCACCTCAGTTCATAAGTTGAAGCCCTTTCCCCCAAGGTAATGCTATTTAGATATACAGTAGGTCCTTTGAGAACTGAGTAAGTTTGGATGAGCTCATAAGGGTAGGGCCTTAATGATGAGGTTAACGTGAGAAAGCAGCCATATGCAAACCAGAAAGGGAAATATCACCTGGAACCAAATCTTCTGGCATCATAATCTTGGACTTCCAATTCTCCAGAACTGTGAGAAATCAATGTCTGTTATTTAAGCTTTTCAGTCTATGGTATTTTGTTATAGTGGCCTGAACAGATTAACACACCCCACCATGTATTTACTGTCTTGACTCAAGACTATGATAAAATTCCCCTTTCTACCTATTCATAATTAGTTGAAAGAAGTCTGGACCATGTAGATTGTCTGCAGAATTGGTTCAGGTATCCACACATGTTGTGTATTAGTTCAATATATCAGTGTCATTATGTTAATTGGACCAGAGTAGCAAGAACTCACAAATGCATTAGGGGCCTTGTAAACACATATGTTTCCTAGAAAATGGAAAATAAACGTCACGGAGATTTAGGGGCCAGCTGTCTCATTGATATTTTTAAGAATCCAATACTCTGGGTCATGTGGGAACAATTCAATAAAATTAAAAGACAAAGTATTGCACCACTTTGGATTAAAGAAGCAGCATATTTCACACGTGGGAACACTTTTGTGATGTATG
This sequence comes from Anoura caudifer, assembly GCA_004027475.1. NCBI lineage: Eukaryota > Metazoa > Chordata > Mammalia > Chiroptera > Phyllostomidae > Anoura > Anoura caudifer. The sequence continues at coordinate 25,071 of PVKU01002152.1, read as the reverse complement.
AACTGAGTGACAGTAAAGGCTGCCTGTTTTCTCTGTGGTGCAGAGCATAAAATAGCTCTGCAGCCAGCCCAAAAGACAAGTGGTTCAAGACAAGTGCTTGGACCACATGGACCAATGGATTCTATATTATTATACTTACTAGTGGTGGGAGATGATGCCATGTGGAGTTTATCATTAGCTCTAATAGGAGAATCACAATGTGACTGTAAGGCTTCTGATTCAAGCTTATGCTATCTACAGTGAAGAACTGTGCTTTATTCAAAAAATATTTTCCCAGAAAATATAGGTCAGCTTATTACAATATATTCAAGGAATCATTTACCCAGGTCTTTCCATCATTAACTGATTTCTGAGTGACTCATAAACTCATAAGGGGGAATGGGCCTCGAAGAAATTTATCATAAAATGGGATTATACATTTGGATTGAGTAAGAGCAGAGACAGAGAACACACATGAGATACACAAGCCAGTAGCCTAGACTCCATGTCACCTATCACTAGTACACTTGTTTTCTTCCTCAGCTCATACCTGTGGCTCACAACTACATGAGGGGGACCATTATGATTACCTCACAGAGAAAAATTATTGAGTTCAGCCATAGATGGTTGGCTCATTATGTGGGTGCAAACTAAATTGATCGTGAAAAATAACTGTACAAGTAAATCTTCCCCATAGACAGAGCTGCAGGCAGTGCATTTGGTTTTCTACTTGGTGTGGAAAGAGAAGTGGGACAAGATGAGACTATCAGACTCATGTGTTGTGGTGAATGATTGGTCAGGAGCCTAGAAGGAGAATAATTCAATGATTGAGATAAACAGTGTGAAGAATAAGTATATGGATAGATCTATGGAGTAGTCACAAAGTGTGATTTTTTTGTGTCATATGTTAAAATTCAGCAGAAAGCATCCAACATAGGAGAGGCACTAATTATCCAAGCTGAAGTGAGTCAGCTCATGTTAGTAGACTCTCTCATTGCCATCTTAATGCTTACACCATAAGCAAGTAAATAGATCAGTCATGGTGGCAGGGATAGAACCTATGCACAGATCCAACAGTATGGGCTTACATTCACTAAGTTTGATTGAGTTAGGGCCACTTTCAAATACCCAACCTGAAAAATAGAGACCAATAGTGTACCTCCAATATGGTACCATCTTTTGAGAAGACCAACCTGCTACTTCGTGGCACATTAACTGCAATAGATCTCTTTTACCCTGGAAGAAAAAAAATTTTCGTCCTCATGTGAATTTATCATATACCAAAAAGTGGATTTGCTTTTCCTACCCACAGGGGCTCAGTCAACATCATTATACAAAAGACTGCATTTTTGTTTTGTTCTTTAATTTTTTATTATAGTATAGCTGGCTTACAATATTGCATGTGTTTCAGGTGTATAGCATAGTGGTTTGACATTTATTTACTCTGCGATGTGATCACCACAATAAGGCTATTAACCATCTATCATCATTCAAAGTTATTACAATATTATTTCTATATTCCCTGTACTGTAGACTAAGTCTCAGTTGCTTATTTATTTTGTTACTAGAAGGTTTTACTTCTTTGTCTCCTTCACCTTTTTCACCCATCCATCCCCCATTTTTAACAACAGCCCTATATTCTCCTGAAGATCAAGGTAAACTGTCTTCCCAGGATAATGACAATTTATAAGGATAATTTATTTATCTATGGGGGTATTGGTATGGGAAGCCCAAAATAATCCAGTATTGGCTGTAGCTTAAACTTCAATGAGGCCTTTGCGATTTTCTGTGATATAGATCCTTACAACTATGGAGTTAAGATTTGTGGGAACAGAAAGCAAGAAATCCCTAAATGGGTCACTGGGACTAATGTATAAAGAACTTATACAACTCAACATCAAAAACAATCATATTTAAAAATGAGAAGATGATCTGAATAAATATTTCTCCAAAGAAGACACACAGATGGACAATACAAAAAAATGCTCAACATCACTAATCATCAGGGAAATGTAAATCAAAACCAAAATAAGATATCATCTTACACATGTTAGAATAGATATCAAAAAGTCAACAATTAGCAAGTGTTGGCATAATGTGGAGGAAAGGGAACATTTGTGTTCTTGGTAGAATTATAATTGGTATAGCCACTATGGAAAACAGTATGAAAATTCCTCAAAAAATTAAAATTGAACTTCCATATGGCCCAATAATATCACTTTTGTATATAATATGAAGAAAACAAACATACTAAAAGATAATTCAAAAAGACAATGTATGTGGGCCCTGGCCAAGAAGCTTAGTTGGTTAGAGCATTATCCTGATACTCTGAGGTTGTGGATTTGATCCCCGGTCAGGGCACATATAAGAATCAAATAATGAATACATAAAGAAAAGGAAAAACAAATTGGCATATCTCTCTCTCTTCCTTTTTTCTCTCTCTAAAAATACATTTTAAGAAAATATATATGCACCCTTATTCTCACTGCAGCATTAATTACAATAGCCAAGAGGTACCCATTAACAGCAAAATGGATGAAGATGTGCTGGAATATTCCCATTTGCTACCAGATAAATGCACCTAGAGGGTATTACACTAAGTGAAAAAATCTAGACGAAGACAAAAACAGTGATTTCACTTGTACACAGACTCTAAAAAAACTAAAACAAAGAAAAGAAAATAAAAATGCACATACAGATACAGAGAACGAACTGATGGTTGCCGAAGGTGGGGGAGTATATAATTTTGGCTGACAGCTCCAGACCGGAACCTTCCTCTGAGAATCATCCTTAGCCAAGGAGAGTTGACATACCCACTATTATGCCCTCACCTCTCATTCAATGATTGGCTAATAAGAAGCTATAAACATCTACTCCTCTGCACCAAGTTGGGATTATTCTACAAAAACATCCTGACACCAGAGCTCTTAATGGGAAAGACAGTTTTGCTGAGGCTTGAATTTTGACTATATTTCTCCTTGCAGTCCAGTTTCCTTCACTCTTCCGTGGGTGTTCATGTGAAAGATATTGCCCAGTGAACTTCTATGCACACCTCTGTCCTGTAGTTTAATTTCTGGAGAGTTCTAAGTAAAACACAGTCAAAAATATAATACAGGTCTCCAGATGTGGTATTTGAACTAAGATTTGAGTGACAAGAAGGATTCAGACATAAAAAGAATTATCTGAAAACAAAACAAAATAAAACACCGTGTATGAAGATAAACTTAATTTTTCTATTCTCCTTTTGGGGTGACTCAATCATACCTCCATTTCTTATTCTAGGAAAATCAAACAAGATTACTAGGAAGTTTATGAGCCTTATCATGCCTTAAATACTATGCCCATGTGGACTTTCAGCAAGAATTGGACATATCACTAATGTCATAATTTATTCAATCACAGATAGATAGCAAAGTGAGACTTTTCTCATTTAGAGATTTCAGGTCATGTTTATGGAGACTTTAATGTATTAAATTTTCATGGTATAGTTTGTTAACTAGGAAATAGGGGTCATTAGCTAAAGAAATTCTTCATTACTGAGATTTTGGTGATCTAAGAGTACTTAAATAAGAATCAATATTTGTAATCTCTTTCAAAGCATTCTACTGAAGATCTTCACATTAAGATTCAATAGATGCAGATCTGAAGTATCTATATTTTAAAAATTTGATCTTTAACTGAGATTGAGACACATGAAATTAGGAGAACATTTATTCAGTAGAAAATATTTGTTATGATATCTGCTAGCTAGATTGCAACGGTCTTATTACTATTATCACCTTTAATTTTATAAAGAAATTGTTAAATTATCTTGGGTCTTGATAACGTGGCCAATTGAATGTCAGCCACACAGTTACATAGTTACAGTCTGGTAGCTTAATCTCTACCAGAGTGGCTAGCTCTTTATAGCAAAGTGGTTATTTTCACAAGAGTATAATGTCTAGATTAAGCAGGCTTTCAGCTTTAGCAAAACCTTTTATTACTATTTTAGACATAGCACCAATGAAATGAGTTTAAACTTGAGAAACAGCTTTAAAATGGACATTTATTGATTTATTATAAACACTTAAAAGTTGCAGAGTAGTATAAACTAGTTATATCTAAAACAAACTATTGCACAGTTTACTAAAATGTTTCTTAGAGAAACTAACATTAATACATACATGTATATTTGTATGTATTTATAAATATGATATATATGTATATAGAATATATATATATAACTTAATCTGTTTATTCTGGCTACTGGTCTTCATTCTTTTTGACCTTTTGACCCAAGCTATCACTAATATACTAACCTCCTTCTCCCCTTCCTTCACTTTTGATTCTACTTTATTTACCAGTTTAAAACATTTCATATATATAAAAATTTCTTGAAAGTATATAAACTTACATATTCAATATGCACATATAAATATACACCAAAGCTCAGCAAACAACAACTTTGTGATGGCCACCTTGTTTTGTGAATTAAGTTTTATCAAACACAGCCATTTGTTTACATATTATCTATGGCTGTTTTTGTTCTACAACAGAGGAGTGGAGTCCTTGTACAAGAGACTATGCGACCCACAGGCCTGAATGATTAATTACTATTTGACTAGTTGAGAAAAATCTTATCTGGCCTCCACTACATGCACATTATATTAGTTTTCTTTTATTTTGTAATGAACCATCCTGAAACTTCATGGATTAAAACAATAGCCATTTATTAGCTCTGGATTCTGAGGGTTGGCAATTTAGGTTGAGTCTGTTTGGATAGTTCTACAGGTCTCCCTTGAGCTTACTGACATGCACTCAGTTGCTCAGCTGAGGGCCAATGGTCCACGAGAGCCACACTCCTGGGTTTAGTAGTCAGTGCTCTCTCATCTGGGACCTCTACCACTTGGTCTCTAATTCTCAAGAAGGTTAGTGCTGATTTTTTGCTCACAGAGTTATCAAGGCAGAGTTCTAAGAAAGTAAAAACAGAAGCTGGAAGGTAGTTTAGAGTTCTAAATTTGAAATATCACAACCATCAGATATGCTCAAATTAAATTATGAGATCAACCAAGTTTCCGAGGGTTGTGGAAATTGACTGTACTTGGTGGGAAGATTGGCAACGTCACCATTTAAAATGGTATCATGTAGAAACTGGATGAATTTATGACCATTTTTTGCAATGTCCCACTGTCATATATACCTTCGATTGCATTAAGACCATACTGTCTGGCAATTGTAGGAAATAAACTATTCCGTATAAAAATACTTTTCAGGACTTTAAATATAAATCTATGAAAATTTGGAAATATTCATAGTATAAAATTTCTACCACTTTCTGGCATTTTATCCTGTCTTCCTGTTTAGAATACATTGATTTTAACAACCTATGCTGATGGATAGCTTTGTCATTCTCTAGCGTTATCTATGCAGGCCTTTAATGCAGCAGAGCTGTTAGTGGGTACTGATGATTTCAGTTACTATGTTTGCTGTGTATAATGTGCACCCACATCTTTGTGCACATTATATATAGGATTATGTAATCATTTTACCCATGTATAATGTATATCATTATCTTTCCTTCAAAAATTTTGGGGAAAATTCCATGGCAAAATATGGAATAGTGTTTGCTAAACCAAATGATCAAATAATATTTTTATATTTTATAATTGTTTAGCTATGTCTTCTGATTTTATTTCCCCTTTCTAATCTTCTGCTTCCAGGTATTGGCTAAAAGGGACATTTAAAATAATGTTAGGATTGCCTCTAAAGCAAAAAAAAAAAAAAAAAAATACATTTTTAGTGAAAGATTTCCCCAAACAATTTTAAATTTTAATGAAATTTAATTTGATTAAGACACCAAGGATTCTCAGATAAGATTTGGTCCAGGTTTAGTGGTCAACTGTGAAACTGATGTTTCTCTAATATGTGGCTTAAAAACATTTGGAAAAGCATCCCAAAACTTTGTTAAGTGCTATGATCTGAATGTTTGTGTCTCCTCACCAGCCCCATCCCCCATTTTATATGTCAAAATCCCACTGCCTTATGGGATTATGCGGTCATTGGGCTGGACCCCTTATGACTGGAATTATTGCTCTTATAAAAGACAACTTGCAGAGCGCCCTAGTTCCTTCCATCATATGCAGACACAGCAAGAAGTCAGCAGTCTGCAACCCAAAAGAGGGCCTTCACCAGAACCTAACCGTACTGGCGCCTGATCTTGAACTTCTAGCCTCAAGAAAAGTTAGTTTCTGTTGTTTATAAGCCACCAAGTCTGTGGTGTTTTGTTACACAGATCAAACAGATGAAGACAATAAGTATTAGTGATGAACTGGTAATTGTATTCTCTGCATACGTACACACAACATACAATTATATTTTGCATAATACAAAACCTGTTTATCAAAGAACCACTACTTTTTGTATACTATTATTGGTGAAGTCTTTTAGTAAAAAATATGCAAAATCAAAATTTCACTTTAGTTTTCACATTTGATTGATCTCTATGGAATTAAAAAAGGACATTTATTTTTAATTTGTTGTTAACATATTAAGATCTGTAGATTTCACATAAAAATGTAAATATCTGGCCTATATAAAGTTAGAAGATCTGACGATAGCAGTACCTCTCCTCCACCTGACAATCATCCCCGAAAGCTGGAAAGTTACTGCCACATTCTGACAAAGTAACATTCTGGTTCACGGCCCTGTCATACAACCCATTCAAGCCCTGTCCCCTCATTCCTTGCCTGTCCTGTCTGTATGGCATTCGAACTTAGAGCTCAGTTTTATATTAACCTGTCTTTGAATCTGTATTTGTCCCTACTGGACTGGGTATATTTACTCACAGTAATACCCTAGAAATTTACCTCCTGCGGGGTTTTTCTGACTCTGCACACAGTTAAGATCAATCCTTAAAACACAGACCTTTCTTCTTGTGTTAATTTTCTGTTTCTGGGCTTATTATGGTCAAATATCTGTCTGTTTGCACCTGTGTATTGCATCACATCATGATGCTGAAAAAGAGGTATTTTTCTCTGTCTACTTAAGAAAAACAATGACCTTTTTAATTTTTTTATTTTTGCACTTATTACTTGGTCTGTACTTTAATTCGGGCTGAATTCAGTTTCCCATGTATACTGGGAAGAATTACTTATATATTAAGTTTTTCTCTGCAGGAAGTTCCACTTTGTCTTTGATAACTGGTACATTAAAATAAGTCTGAAGTTTCTTTTTAAAGGATGGCCTATATCTTCATGAAAATGCCAGTTTATTTCCTCATCACATTTGTTTTCTCAGCTTAATGACCAACTGACCAGGACTCATATTCACTAACATGACCTCACTCTAACAATTTTATGTAGATAGTCTGGTCAGGTGTTTAATCCCTACGATTCCTCTCTGCTCACTTTCTTTTCCCATTCACCTCCAATTCCATGCTTCTGAATTCTCATCATATGCATAGAAATACATAAAAATATAATGTAGCATTTAAAAGATTGTAATGAATGTAATGAGTTTTCTCTCTTTCTATCCAGTTGTTAGCATATTATTAAGGAAAAACTGTGGTTTAGGATTGCACGTGGTTCTGTAAGAACCAGTACCGCTCCTGGGCGAGGAGTTGTTTTGTCCACGTGTGTGGTCTTGTCCTTGCCACACTGCAAGTTAAAGGTGAACATGGTTGACATGTTCAATAACAATTACTGTGACAGATATACTTAATATTTAAATTAATTACCTTCAGAGAAATCACATGTACTAGAAAGATAAGACCCTGAAATAATTTGTAGATAATCTCAGAGGTTCCCAAACTTTCTTGTTCACAACATCCATAGTCTTAGAAAATTGTTCAAAAGCTGCCAGGAAAAAGGAAATATTTCACAACCTTTTATTAAGTAGTTAAGTTAAAAAACAAGCAATAATTGTTTATATACTAACAACCTATTGATCATCATACAGCTTCTCAAACTTTGGAATCCTATTAGACCGAACAGTCTCATTTCCTGACCACACTGATTTCCACATGGTACCTCTAGTTGTGACAGTGACTACCAAAGCACCAGTTTCTAAAAGGTAGGACACAGGGAAAATAACTGAAATGAGCTGAAACTGAACGACCTCTATGTAAGTTTGTGTAGTGTCTGCTAGATGGCATGTGTGGTCACTCTGGTACCTGAGGGTACCTTGACACACAGTTTGAGAACCATGATAAGTATTGATGAGTACACATCTCTGTGTACATTGGGTAGTTTGGTGAGCTTTTTCACTTTGACTATTTAACTTAAAGAAAGATCATAAATACCTGGTATTTTGAAAATAGGTAAGTTTTTATAGTAACCATTAGATAAAAATCTCTTCACCTGGCCCATGAGTAAGCTAAAGCTCACAAAGGCTAAGGGCCCTGCCCTTCTTCATAATTTTTGCTTTATTGCTTTTTGCTTTGCTTTTTTTAAAAAGAAGCTTTACTATTATACCATTCAGAGGTACTCTATGTAAAATATTTTACAGTTTGGAAAATGACATGTGACTCTTTTTATAATTTAACACTAATAGACAACAGCCTAATCTCATTCAAAATACAGAGATGAATTGATTAAATTTTTAATTGTACATATGTGTTTTATTACGTATTTTCTTCTAAGTGCAGAATTCTCTTTGGCAAAGTGTAGGACAGTTTCCTGAGTAGATCTCATTGTGTCTAACATTTACCAGTGCTAGATGCTTGTGTGTCAAAAGTGATATCTCAGGAATAATGGCCTGGTGTGCCTGTAGAGGGAGCAACTACTGCTGCTCCACGGAACACCCCTACATTGTGCCCAAGCTCACATGGTTTTGAAGTTTTTTGTACTGCCAGGGGAAATATTTCCTGTTATCTAAATTCATTCTTTTATTATGGTGTACTTTAAACTCCATTGATTTTTTTCCCTCTCCCAATATCATTCTCAGTAGAATCTGCACACTATTTAAGGCTTATTATCCATATCACCCACTTGGCTCCTAGAATTTGCTAACCTATATAGAGAAATAAAGGCATAATTAAATACTAATTTCAATTGTTTATTCCAAATTCACAAGAATCTGATTTCAATCTATCACTTGAATGCCCTTTCATCTCTAAACTTGCACCATGAAAGACCAAATCTATAAAAATATTTAGTTTAACTATGTGAACAAAATGTTCAAATTATTGCACAAGGGTCTACTTAGGGATTGGCAAACTGTAGCCCATGGATCCAATGTGTTTACTTACTGTTTTTACGTGGCCTGTGAGCCAATAAATGTTTTATATACTTAAATGATTACATTCTATTTATTTTAATCTTTATATTTATAGTTGACAGTGTTGCAGATGATTACATTGTAAACAATTACGTAAGCACCACTTAATACTCTCAATTTTGCTTCTTGAATATCTAAACTTAAAATATTCACCATCTTACCCTTTATATAGAAAATGCTTGAAGACTTTGGTATACTGATTTCTGTGCCCATTTCGATATTTTGTTTGTCATTGTCTGCTAAATAAAACTGCTTAAGCTAAATTAATCGATTAAGTAATTCAACTGCATTAAAATTCAGATAATCAAATTTTGTTAACTTCAGTAAACTCATAGAGCTTCTATTTCAAAATAGGTATTATGCTTGGTCCAGGGCATGTAAAATTCATTAAGACAAGAAGCTTGCAATTCTATTGAACCTCCTCATTTTACTTCTAAAAAAATCACCTTAAGTCTAATTATATATGACAATTGAACTAGTAGTTGTACATTGGGGAATTTAGAGGATTGAGGATCTCCTTTTGAATCTTGATCAATGAGGAAGTTTGCTGAAGGTCAGAAAGTAATTTTTCTGTCTCCCAAAATATATACCCCAGTCAGATATTTGACTTCTTTTATCACCTTCAGTCAATTCACACTAGAAATTGAACAACATCAACAGAGCCTTTGTTGCAGTAAACCATAACAACAAAGGTCACCAGCTGCCATATTTCTAACTTTGACTCATGTAAGACTATTTAAATGACATGTTCTCAATTTTAATTTACACAATATTGTGTAAAGTAACAGTGATTAAACCTACTATAGGAATTATTTTCTTTACATTTCACTTTTAATAGAGACATGAACTCCATCATTTACGATTCACTGCCTAATATTTTAAAGTTTCTTGACACCCACCAAAAACCAAAAGTGACTCTCAAATGCTTCTCACTTAGTTGTTTTTATTTTAATTGTTGTTCTTGTACCGTTTGCTGTCTTTTACTCCCATCCCAGCCCAGCACCGCAGGTCTCCCCACCTCCCCCCCAATTTCCACCCCCCTAGTTTTTCTCCATGTGTCTTTTACACTTGTGCTGTAAACCCTTCCCCTTTTCCCCGATCTTCCCTCCCCTCTCCCCTCTGGTGATTATCAGCCTGTTCTCAATTTCAGTGTCTTTAGTTATGTTATGCTTGTTTGTGTGTTTTGTTGATTAGGTTCCTGTTAAAGGTGAGATCATATGGCATTTGTCTTTCAATGCCTGACTTATTTCGCTTAGAATGATGCTCTCCAGTTCCATCCATGCTGTTGAGAAGGGCAGGAGCTCCTTCTTTCTTTCTGCTGCATAGAATTCCATTGTGCAAATGTACCATAGATTTTTGATCCATTCATTTACTGATGGGCACCTAGTTTGCTTCCAACACTTGGCTATTGTAAATTGTGCTGCTATGAACATTGGGGTGCATAGGTTCCTTTGGATAGGTGTTTCAGGGTTCTTAGGATATAATCCTAGCAATGGAATTGCTGGGTCAAATGGTAGATCCATTTTTAGTTTTCTTAGAAAATTCCATACTGCTTTCCATAGTGGTTGTAACAGTCTGCAATCTCACCAACAGTGCACTAGGGTCCCCTTTTCTGCACAACCTCTCCAACATTTGTTGTTTGTTGCTTTGCTTATGATGGCCATTCTGATTGGTGTGAAGTGGTATCTCATTGTGGTTTTAATTTGCATCTCTCTGATAGCTAGCAATACTGAACATGTTTTCATGTGTCTCTCAATCCTGTGTATGTACTCATTGGAGAAGTGTCTGTTCAAGTCCTTTGCCCATTTTTAAATTGGGTTGCTTGTCTGCTTAGAGTGCAGTCGTGTAAATTCTTTATATATTTTGGAGATTAAACCCTTGTCTGAGGTATCATTGGCAAATATGTTTTCCCATACAGTTGGTTCTCTTTTTATTTTAATACAGTTTTCTTTAGCTGTGCAGAAGCTTTTTATTTTGATTAGATCCATTTGTTTATTCTTTCCTTTATGCCCCTTGCTCTAAGAGGACATATCAGTAAAAATGTTGCTGCGTAAAATATCTCAGATTTTCCTGCCTATGTTCTCCTCTAGGACTTGAATGGTGTCACAGCTTATATTTAAATCTTTTATCCACCATGAATTTATTTTTGTGTATGGTGTAAGTTGGTGCTCAACTTTCATTTTATTACATGTAGCTGTCCAGTTCTCCCAACACCACTTGTTGAAGAGGCTATTTTTACTCCATTTTTTGTTGCTGCCCCTTTGTCAAATATTAATTGACCATAGAGACTTGGGTTTATTTCTGGACTCTCTATTCTGTTCCACTGGTCCATGTGCCTGTTTTTATGCCAGTACCGGCTGTTTTGATTACAGTGGCCTTGTAATACAGTTTGGTATACAGACAGGTACTGTGATCCTTCCTACTTTGCTCTTCTTTCTCAAAATTGCTGCAGCTATTTGGGGTCATTTATGGTTCCATATAAATTTTTGAAGTGTTTGTTCTATGTCTATGAAATATGCCATTGGTACTTTAATAGGTATTGCATTGAATTTGTGTTGCCTTGGGTAGTATAGACATTTTGATGATGTTAATTCTTCCAATCCATGAACACAGTATATGTTTCCATTTGTCTGTGTGGTTCTTGATTTCTTTCTTCAGTGTTGTGTAGTTTTCTGAGAACAGGTCCTTTACCTCCTTGGTTAGGTTTACCCCTAAGTATTTTATTTTTCTTTTTGCTATATCGAATGGGATTTTTTCTTGATTTCTGCCCCTGCTGTTTCATTGTTGGTATACAAAAACACCTTTGATTTTTGGATATTGACTTTGTATCCTGCTGTTTGGCCAAATTTATTTATTATGTTGAGCAGCTTTTTGGCCAAGTCTATAGAATTTTCTATGTACACTATCATGTTATCTGCAAACAATGACAGTTTTGTTTCTCCTTTCTGATTTGGATGCCTTTTATTTTCTTTTCTTGTCTAATCACTGTGTCTAAGACTTCCAATACTATATTGAATAGAAGTGGTGAAAGTGGACAACCTTGTCTTGTTCCTGATCTTAGTGGAAACGATTTTAGTTTTTGTGCATTGAGTATGATGTTGGCTGTAGGTCTCTCATATATGGCCTTTATTATGTTGAGGAATGCTCCCTCTATTCCCACTTTGCTGAGTGTTTTTAACATAAATGGGTGTTGTACATTATGAATGCTTTTTCCGCATTTACTGATATGATCATGTGATTTTTGTCTTTGCTTTTGTTTATGTGATGTATTACATTTACTGATTTGTAAATATTGAACCACCCCTTGCATCCCTGGGATGAATACCACTTGATCATGGTGTATGATCTTTTTAATATATTTTTGGATGCAGTTTGACAATATTGTGTGAAGATATTAGTGTCTATGTTCATCAGCGATATTGGCCTGAAGTTTTCTTTCTTTGTTGTGTCTTTATCTGGTTTTGGGAATAGGATGATGATGGCTTCATAGAAAGAGTTTGGGAGTCTTCCATCATTTTGGATTTTTTGGAATAGTCTGTGAAGGATAGGGGTTACCTATTCCTCAAATGCTTTGTATAATTCTCTTGTGAAACCCTCTAGTCCAGGACTTTTGTGTGTTGGGAGTTTTTTGATTACTGCTTCAATTTCATCTGCTGTTATTGGTCTTTTCAGGCTTTCTGCTGCTTCTTCAATGAGTTTTGGAAGATTATATTTTTCTAGGAACCTGTCCATTTCACCTAGGTTTTCAAATATCTTGGCATATAGCTCTTCATAGTAATTTCTTCCAATCCTTTGTATTCTTGTGGTGTCCATTGTAATCTCTCCTCTTTCATTTCTGATTGTGTTTATTTGGGTCCTCTCTCTTTTTTTCTTGATGAGCCTGCTTAAAGGCTTGTCAATGTTGTTTATCTTTTCAAAGAACCAGCTCCTGGATTTATTGATCCTTAGAATTGTGCTTTTAGTCTCTATGTCATTTAATTCTTCTCTGATCTTGGTTATTTCCTTCCTTCTACTTGCTCTGGGCTGTCCTTGTTGTTGTTCCTCAAGTTCCTGTAGGTGTAGGGTTAAGTTGTTTCTTTGAAATGTTTCTATCTTTTTCAGGTAGGCCTGTATCACTATGAACTTCCCTCTGAGGGGACTGCCTTCGCTGGTCCCATAAGTTTTGGGTCATTGTAAGTTCATTTTTGTTTGTTTCAAGAAATGTTTTGATTTCTTCCCTAATTTCATTCTTGACCCATTCATTGTTTAGTAGCATGCTATTCAATCTCCATGATTTTTAGTGTTTTGGGTTTTTTCCCCTTGGGGTTGGTTTCTAGTTTCAGTCCCTTGTGGTTGGAGAAAATGCTTGGTATGATTTTAATTTTCTTGAACTTGTTGAGGCTTGTTTTGTGTCCTATCACATGGTCTATCTTTGAAAATGTTTCATGTGCATTTGAAAAGAATGTGTGTTTAGATTCTTTGGGATGAAGGGCTCTATATATATCAGTAGAGTCCATTTCATCTAGAGCGTTGTTCAATGCCACAATATCTTTGTTGATATTTTGTTTGGAAGATGTGTCCATCTTTTACAGTGGGGTGTTGAAATCCCCTAGTATAATTGTATTGCTGTCAATATCTTTCTTGAAGTCCTCTAAGATTTTCTTTATGTATTTAGGTGCTCCTATGTTGGGTGCATATATATTTACAATTTTTATATCTACTTGGTGGATTTTTCCCTTGAGTATTATAAAGTGACCATCTGGGTCTCTCTTTATGGCCCTTTTTTGAAGTCTATTTTGTCTGATATGAGTATTGCTACCCCAGCTCTTTTTTCCTGTTTGTTTGGAAAATTTGTTTCTAGCCCTTGACTTTGTTTCTGCATAGGTTTTTCATACTGTGGTGGGTTTCCTGTAGGCAGCATATGTGTGGGTCATGTTTTGTTATCCATTCAGTTATTCTATGCCTTTTGATTGGAGCATTTAATCCATTTACGTTTAAGGTTATTATTGATAGGTACTTATTCATTGCCATTGTCGTACCTGTGTTCCTCTCTCTCTCTCTCTTTTCCTTCCTTTCCTTAATGCAGTCCCTTTAGTATCTCTTGCAGAACTGGTTTGGTAGAGGTATATTCTTTTAGACTTCTTTTGTCTGGGAAGCTCCTTATTTGGCCTTCTATCTCGATTGAAAGCCTTGCTGGGTAAAGTAGTCTTGGTTACAGGCCTTTGGTTCTCATTACTTGGAATACTTCTTGCCATTCTCTTCTGGCTTGGAGCATTTCCATTGAGAAGTCAGCTGCTAACCTTAATGGGGCTCCCTTGTATGTTACTTCCTTTTTCTCCCTTGCTGCCTTTAAGATTCCCTCTTTGTCTTGGAATTTTGCCATTTTAATTATGATGTGTCTTGAAGTGGGCCTCTTTGGGTTCCTCTTGGTTGGGACTTTGTGTTTCCTGGATTTGTGTGACTTTTTCTCTCATCAAATTAGGGAAGTTTTCCATCATTACTTTTTCAAATAGGTTTTCTATCCCTTGCTCATCTTCTTCTCCTTCTGGTATCCCTACTATACAGATACTATTATGTTTAATATTTTCTTGCATTTCTCTTAATCCCTCTTCATTCTTTCTGAGCTTCTTTTCCTTTTCTTGCTCTTTCTGGGTGCTTTTTTCTACTTTGTCCTCCACCTCACTGATCCAATCTTCTACTTCATCGATTCTGCTTTTCATTCCTTCTACTGTGTTCTTCAGTTCAGAAATTGTATTTTTCATTTCCTCTTGGCCCTTGTTGATAGTTTCCATTTCCTTTTTAATGTTGATATAGTTTGCAGTGAGTTCATTGTAGCTTCCCTGTAGTTTCTGGTAGCTCATTGTGAGCTCATTGAACTTACTGATAACCATTGCTTTGAACTCGATATCTGATAGTTAAGTTGCCTCTGTTTCATTTAGCATTCTTTCTGGGACTTCCTCCTTTCCTTTCATTTAGGGATTGTTTCTTTGTCTTCACATTGTTTTGTGAGACTCTTCTTGTTAGCCTCAGCTTCTTAAATTGATCTGTTCTGGCTCCCTAGGTTTATGGTATGATGTGAGCAGTCTCCTCCCAGTATCCTGTTGTTCACAGCTTCCACTGTCTCTGCTGTTGGGATGCCCCCTTTTTTGGTCCAACTCGTTTTTTCATAGTTCTGGGTTATTTTTTCTCACTTATGGGTATTTAAAAAGAGAAAAGAAAAAAAGAGGAAGGAGAGATAAAATTGGAAAGAAAGGAAGAAAGAATAAAACAGGAAAGAAGGAAAGAGAAGCAAGAGGAATTGAGGGAGAAAATTTTATATATATATAAAACAAAACAAAAAAACCTTTTGCTGGTTTCAAACTTGCCAAGCCAGTTTTTCTGGTCTTGCTGGCTGTAACAGGCCGAGGGGCGAAGGTATCGCTTTTCTCCCTGTTCAACACTCAGTCAGCTTTGGGCCACTCTCCCCAGAGGTAGCCTGGCGCCTCTCCTCACAGGGTATTGGGTGTGGTTCGGAGCCTCCTGGGGAGTGTGTGCTTTCTCACTCCCCAGTTTAAAGGTGTGAGCTCGGGTCTCCTACAGGGTGTGCACTGACCCTGCTGAGTTTACGGGTGCGGGGTCCTGCTTTGGGCATGCTCACCCTAAGTTCATGGGTGTGAGCTCCAGGTTTCCCACAGATCGCTCGCACTCCCTGGGTTCCCGGAGAGGGTTCTGGGTCTTCCACAAAGCCCCCTCCTCTGGTTTCGAGCAACTCTGGTAGCATGGGCACCTCTCGATGGGCTCTGGCATGCACTTCTCCCAGGGCTATGTTGGGGTGCTCACAGCCCGAACATGTTTGCCACTCAGACCTTAACTCCCCTCTCTGCGACTTCAAGCAACAAAGTCTCTCCTACTGCTGCTCAAACTTTGTTTGGCCAGGGAGGGAGCAGTTGATTTGGCTTCCTCCCTAGAGCCCTGTGGCAGATCCCACAAGCACCAGGCCCAGGGCTTCATCTACCCTGGTCTCCACTCTGATTGCTGGGCTCTTATTGTCCTGAAGTACTCTCCTTACCATCTGTTTTTTCAATGTCCGCTATAATTTTTGATCTCCTGTTTTCATAATCTGTGGTACTGTTGTCTGTTTGCTCTGTTCCTCCACAGATTGGATAGGTTTTTCGCCTGTGTGTAGGGGGAAGTGGAATCTGCTCCCTCCTACTGTGCTGCCATCTTCCCTACTTAGTTTTAAAAGTAATCACAGTATGATATATACATCAATTTTTATCCTTAAATTATGCATTCAGTTTCATAAAATATTTTTCAAACTGTATATTTTATGGACACAAAAAATAACTTCTCTGTTGTAAGAAAATTAAAGAGAAATAAATGTGTCTGCACAGAGACAAGATACAATAATTACGCTTTCATAAATGACAATAAATTTATTTAGTAGAACTATGAAATATTAGGTGACATTTTATGCATTTCCTTAAAATTTCAATTTTTTAGAGTTCTATTTTTAAAATATAGTTAATGCTCCAACATTATAGGTCAAGAGAATTATTGTTTTGGCCATATCTTTAGCCTACAGAAGCTGTTTAGGTTGTATGCCAGAGACTGCCATTCATTTATTCACTCAACAAATATTTATTAAGTAGGCACTATTTCCTACACCTTATGTGACACCAAATTATCATTATGTTGCCGAATTTTGTTTCCCTACAAAGCAAATAAATCAACTTTTTAATAACTATCCATTTTAAAAAGTGGATTAAAATGTTTTTAAAATTTCTTTTAAAATTTTAACTATTTTTATAATGGCAAATAATAATATATAGTGTAGTCATTCACTATAGTATATTCTTTAATTACTTGAACCAACATATAACTAATTATTGATATTTACAATACTGTTTTGTGATGCATGCAATTATGTATATGTTATTCATTCACTTTAGATGATATGGGTGGAAGCACCCATATTTTACATGTTTTAGGCTCTCCGTATTTCTCTGGTTAGTTCATCACTTTAACAGTTTTCACAAATCTTCTACCCCACCTCCAATGTGATCTTATCTTGATTTGCTGTATTTTATTCCAGCTAGACTTTTACCTTACCTCTACAGTTTTTCCTGCTTTTTATTTTATAGCTTTTTATCTTAATGGGTGATAAAAAAAATCCCCAAGGTAATGCACAACCAGGTAGGTAACTTCAGCTGAAGGAAGAACAGTATCAACAACCTCCACAACTGTATTTTTGGTTTTCAGTCTCAGCTGTGAATTTTTTTACTGCTTGCTATAAATCTGCCAAAAGTCAGTTAAATAATCAATCAACTTTTTTATTAGCAATGATAAAATAGAGTCGCATAGCACTTACAGTTATAAAACACCTCCATATCCATTATTGTATTTTATTCTCTCTTAAAATCTCAACGAAAGGTAAAACAAGTAGTTTTATTGTTATTACCATTTTTCTGAATGACAATACTGAGGTCCAGTGGTTACCTGTCCCATTCTCTATTATTGTATAGCTAGTAAATGCTAAAACTTGATGTTTTTTATATCAAAAGCTACATTATATATTTTTTGATTTTATCATGTCTCCTCTTTTCACACTACTTATTAAAATCAAGTACTGTAAACAAAAACAAAAACAACAACAACAACCACAAAAACTGTCTTGTGCTAGACTGGGTGGGAAATGCTGAGTACAACTCTGAGACCTAGGGAAGTGGTAAGTATATTTCTAACATCAACTAACACAGTGAAAAGAAGAGTTACAAACACCCATGCCTGAGCAGTATAGAAGAGACATTAGTGCATGCTGATATAATCAGGGGGAGGACAAGTTACAAGATGAGGTATAAACTGGCTCTTGAAGACTGGAAGGGATATTTATATTTATATTAAAAGGAATGGTGAGAATATTCTGGAAATAAGCAATAAAAAGAATGAATTAATGAGGCGATAATGCATAAATCATGATAATGGACACAAATTGCAAAGTGAGTTATTTAGTATTTAGTTTGGGTAGTGTTCAAAATTATAGACCAGAGTCAAACACAGAAAGCCTGCTACTTATAAATTTCATGAAGTAGCACAAATTCTTTAAGCTTTCTGAGGGTCAGTTTCTTCATTTTAAAAAAGTGGCCATGGTAGACAAGTTCCAGAGAGCTGACATGATTCAAATGTATAGACCCCTTAGCAGAGCACCTGGCAAGAGGCGGCACTCCATGATGGCAGCGGTCCGCATTAGTAGTCACACCCATGCAAAATGTTGGAGTCAGGATGGTTATTTAATGACTTTGCCCAGAAAGTATCAGAGCACCCTTGTGACTATTTTCAGCTCCCACTTCTAACAGGATGTTATCCCAATGAAATAATTTATTTTAATTTTGAAAAATGGTTTGACTTTATCACTTCTAATTTTTTTCTGAAAAAATAAAAGTTTTCTGAACCTGTTAGTATTTATGGGGAAATATTTAACCTGATCTAGCAAGTGAGATGCTTTCATTTGTCATAACAGAATAAATGTGAACATAACATGTGCATACACAAACACATACACATCCCAAAATTATATACAGAAGAAACCAGGTTATCTTTCTATGTAGAACATGACTCTTCTAATAAACTAATTAGAAATGAGTGTCATGAATGTATTAAAACTAGTTTTACTCTGTTAGGCTCTCTATTTACATGTGATCTATCTGGATGAGAATAAAACTACTTTTAGAAATCATTAAATATTTAATCAGAATATTTTCTTCCAAACATTCTTGTTAATCTATTGGTATAACTAAAAATGTGATATTCATATAACACCATTCCTCTTAATAGAAACTAAGGAAAAACTTTTTATCCTTTTTCAATTTGCTGTTTTCCATAGCTTTCTGTATCCCTTTTACTATTGCCTATATTTTCTTAAAACTTCCTTCCCTGGGTACATAATAGTCACAAGTTTACTGACCTATCTTTCTCCGAGAAGTACTAGAAATCTACTTTTACTCTTCTGTCTGGAAGGAATCTGAGTGTATAAAATTCAGGTCTTAAGATCTATTGTATTCACTAACCAGAGAATCTGATTTATTTTGAATATGCATAAGTGCAAATGGTGTGTTCATATATATTTATATATCAATTAAATATATGTTTAGTATGTGTTAATATATATTTGATATATAATACATAAAATATATAAGTATTTAATTTATATATAAATATTTACACACTTAATTGATATATATAAATACGCATATTCAATTCAGAGGAAAGCAGGGAGAGATGGAATGAAAGATGCAGGAGCAGAGGGAAGGGAAGGAGGAGGAGAGAGGAGGGTGGGGAATTGTCAGGAAAGTGGGAGAAGAGATTGCTTCAGTAGACAAAGCAAATATTTCCAAAGAGCACATAAAACAAGTCAAATAAGAATTTTTTTTTATTTCCTGGGCAATTTATTGACTTAAATTCAGTCTATTATAATTAAGTAATTATAGGGTGACCATAGACAGAACTTTCAGTATGGTATCCATTTCAGGTGGTCTCAGCCCCATTGCAAACTCTTCTCCAACAGGTAAACCAAAAGATGGTGAGCATTTTCTCTGTTACCACATCCTGTGTCATGTGCTCTCCCCGGAATAAATGTTGCACTCATTGAACAACTGAACTCATTCTGAACAAGCCAACTTGCAACTCTGTAACCAGGGTGAATAAAAATAAACTCTTTTCTTAGAAATGCTAATCTATTTTTCTCAGGCTGTGTTTTCTAACAGTGTGTATTTAGGCATGCTTGAAGCTGTGAGCCCTCTGGGGGAATATCAGCTCCACACAACTTGAGGCAATCATTATTAGAAGTGAAGCAGCTCTCTGGGTTCAGCATATGGACCAGGAACTGGCAGAGAGCCTGTGTTCTCCAAGGAAGGACGCCAGTGCCCCTCTGTCGTTTCCTTAGCCGTTGGGAAAGATTTCAGCCCTTCAGCTTTCCCCAAGATAAATCTGAACTAGCACCATATGTTTTCAGAATAAAAAAAAAAACAGCTTCCAAATTATTACAGCATACTGTACTCTTGCCCAGGAAATTCCAACCTGCTTCGGCCCTGTAATTGTAGTACCAGGCAGAATTTGAGAGAGCAGTAAACCCGATCTCAGAACCGTTTGTCAAACATCTGTTGCCCACAGCCTTAGTTATTTTGGAATTATAATTGTGGCTGATCCTCAGATGATATTGAGTTGCCCAGTATTGTTAGAGCTTGGGGAGCTCAGTGTTTTCTTTTATGTGTGTGTTTAAAAAAAAAATTAAAACCACCGAGTAGCTATAATTCCCAAGTACTGTGTTACATGCTGAGGCATTTAAGATACATTTAAGATTTCGTAGAATTCTAATGAGGTAGAATGGGCACATCATCAAAAAACTGCAAAATGGAAGGTGTATTTATAGGGATCCACATAGGGTTTGGCAGGATCACAAAGGGGGAGCATCTAGAGGTTTCATAAAAAGATACCTAGAAAAAAAACTGAGTTTAATCTTAAAAGAGGTGTAGTGGTATATAGAATGAACAGCAGCATAATGGAAGGACAATTTGGGTTACAGAAGTGAAGAAAGTAAAATGGAAAAGAAGGACAAATAGTTGGATTTTGTGTATAAAATATGCAGGTAGGAATAGGAAAAAGTAATTCAGAAGATATTACTTCAGATGAGGCAGCTAATAAAGAATCTTTCATTGATTTCATTCATTGAGGGACTCAGCACAATAGATTAAAAAGGGCACATTTTCTTTGACATTTTTCTCATCAACAAGTAGAATCTCTTCCTCTTGAATCTTGTCTGTTTTAATACTTGCTTGGCCAATAAAATAGGATGAAATGACTTTTTGGGACTTCTGAGATTTTTTTTTTCTCAGAACTGTTTTTTAGCCTGGATCTGTCACAACTCTTGCACTTAAATTCTAGCTACCATGATGAGAGGAAGCCCAAGCAGCACTATGTAGAGACTCAGAGAAGAGACATGGAAGTTCCTTAGCAACTTCCCCGCTGGGCTCTTGGCATACTGTCAGCATCATCTTGCCAGACACATGAATGACCCACCTTGGAGGCAAATCTTTCAGCCCTACTTGAGCTGTCCCACCTAATGATGCATGGAGCAGAGATGAGCCTTCTCTTCTGAGCCTTGGCCAAATTATAGCTCCAAGTGCAGCAAATTATTCTTACAATTATAAGCCACTGATTTGGGGAGTTAATTGCTAGATAGTAATGTGGTTCATTGGAACAATCATTAAGTATTTACTGGGTTCTGATTGGTACAGTTTAGACTTTATTTCTGAGAAAGATTCTCTCCTTGACCAACCAATAGCCAGATTCCTCTCAGCCCTCTTATTGACTAAGTTTCAACCTTGGCCTATAAAACCTATCAACATGTCATCTCTCCTCCTCCCACATTAAAAGAATTAAACACTAACATAGTTTCTGACAATTCAATGCCTCATGCCTAGCATGACTATAGCCTCCTTTAAAGTCCCTGCCTATGAAAACTCAAGGCTCCTAAAGAATTTACTATTTGTTCTAGCCAATGTCTGTAGATAGACCCTGAACTCTCTTTCTCACAGCATTTACTGAAAAAAGTTGTCAACTGTGAATTTTCCTCTATCCCTTGGAGATATATATGTAACACCTACAATACAGGAGTGTCTTTCTAAAGGACCTGACCTACCTGAAAGCCATTCCTTTCTAATGTTATCATCAGGAAGGATACTGCCTCAGTCTCTCAGTATCTGTGGAAGGATGCATTCCTAACTTCCGAATTTGCCAGCTGGAAGATACAACATTTACACTGACCAACGCTTTGCCATTTTTCACTTCCCGGACTCTCCTGAGTCCCTGTTTGCCCCTCTTCTGACTTCCTCATTCTCCCTTTAAAATGCTTAGTTACGTCTCTACCTATCAAAATTGAGTTCAGTCCATGCTAGACTCCCTTTCCTATTGCAATAGTATATTACTGATTAAAATCTGTTTTTACCATTTTAGTGCCAGATTTTGTTTATATTTGACAATCCTAAGGCAAGTAGATTTCAGCTTTATAACTATCTTCTATCCAATAGCAACCACTGTCTGTGTAGAGTTGGATTCTAGACATAACATGAAAATAATGCAAATATTACTTAGTGGTGACTGTCATGGGCAGAAAAATAACTACGGTAGCATATGTGCTTATCATTGAGCAAAGCTGCAACAGTGAATGCTAAGCCACTGAAAATTTTTATTTTTAGTAACATTTTTGCAGTTAAGTTTACAATAGCCATAGGAGAAATAGAGCTAACAAGACTAGTCAAAAAGTTTTTCCTGTTTTAGGAGAAAGAAAAGGAAAGCTGACCCGGGGCAGTGTAATAGAAATAGAGAGGACACAAATATGAAGAAGAGGATGGAATCTAGCAGAGTCCAGTGGTATGCCTTGGTTTCTTTAGCAGGTGCCTAGGACAGTACCTGTGACACTATGTGAAATGGAGGTATAACCAACCAGCCAGCAGGTGGCAGAAAAGAACATGATTCCACAGTTGAACCTTAGGGCCTAGGAATGTGTATACATCAGCTATCAGATTAGATATTCAAGTCTGTAATGCAGGAAGAGGTTTTGTATGGTACAGAAGGTACAGATTATGTCATCATAGTCACCCAGATGGTAGTTGAAAGAAAGAAAAGGAGAAGAGTCAACAGGAGAGTTTGTTGATGGAGAGGAAGTGGAAAGAATGTATATTTTGGCAGACACACTCAGTAGAAAGAAAGAAGAAAAAGAAAGGAAGGAATGAAGGAAGAAAAAGAGGAAGAAAGAAAGAAAGAAAGAAAGAAAGAAAGAAAGAAAGAAAGAAAGAAAGAAAGAAAGAAGAAAAGAAAAGTCCACAAGGGAAATGGAGGAAGAATAGTGCAAAAGTTCTAGTAGAAGCAAGAAGGTAGAGTGTCACGGAAATCAATATAATATAGATATTTAAATGGTAATCAAGTGATACAAAATGGTCTAATTAGATAAGGACTGAAAAATACTCATTGATTTGACCATTAGGAGGTGATTGGTGACTTATAAGAATAATTTAAATAAATTAATATAGCTATAGGAGTTAGCTTTTTCTGCAAGCCAAACTTCTTATAGATTTAGCTAAATATAACCATGAATCCACAGGTTAGAAATCTTGGCTGGATTTGGATAAGTGGTTCTTCTAGTCTGGGTCAGATTTCACTGATCTCAGCTGCTCTCAGGTAAATTGTTCATGAATCAGTAGTCACTGGTAGGGTCTCTGGCTTGAGTGAGTAGGGCATCTTCCCACATGGTCTCAAATCTTCTACTAATCTATCACTGGCTGGCTCATGTGAAGTTCGCAGGGTTCTGAAATCAGAGTAGATATGCTCAAAGATTTTTGAGACCCTGCTCAAAACACATATGATATCCTTTCTGTAGCATTGTACCTACCCAAATAGCATATAAGGCAGCCTAGATTCAAAGGGTGAGAAAATAGACTCCATATCCTGATGGCAGAAACTGTAACAAATTGCATTTTCACAATCTATCACAGCATCAGTGACAAGTTCTTGGAATTTTAGTTAAATGCCATAGTCACAGTGCTTTGTGTATAAAAATGGCTTCAAGTAGTTATTTTACCACAAGCTTTGTACAGTGTCAGAGCAAAAAAAGCCCAAAGCCTTACTACTGTTGTCTATACAGTGAAAGAGTAACCTCACCCTACCCTACCAAGACAGCAGAGGACACAGCTCCCTAGCAGAAAGCTAAGTCCTCATTTAACTTAATGTTCTCGCCTTTAAAATGAATGATTAGAATGTTTTGGTCTTAGCAATGAGAAGGCCAAGTTATTAGTTGAGACCCTCCTTTTAAAAATGACTTTAAAAAGCTACATAAAATACTACAAAAGAGTTTCTTAAGAGCATGGCATAGACAACATAACAGTGAGGAATTACCAGGCAAAAAAGGGAAGGAATAACAAAAACCCAAAGATTTATGCCAGCACAGAAACCGATTCTGCCCTGGAGGTATTTGATTTTCTGGCAGAGGCCTTCTGAGAGTCGCACCAGAATCAAAGCCCAGAAATCAACTGAACTGGGAGGTCTAATAGGGCTCTTTCTCAGTAAGCTGAGAATCTAAGAGTTTACCCTCAGGCTAAGGGTGAACAGGAAGTGGTGGATCCTGGGTAGAATTATACCATATATTGAATTATCTGTATCAAGTATTGTGCTTGCTGCAATGATGAACTTTCTCTTTCAAAAAGTGTTTGTCAGAATTGTCCTAAAACAGTTTTTCAGACAGAATTTTCTTCACATTGAAAATAATAACTATGTGCATATACATAAAGATCTATGAAGATAAACAGAAAAGGTATAACTGAAAACCAAAAACATAAGGCAAACATATCATATATTAAAATAATTGGACACCAACCACAAAACAAGTATACTGACACTTTTTAAATAGAAGAAGGTGCAAGTTAAAGATATCTGCAGAGGGCTGGGAAACATAAAAAGTGACATAGTAGGATCCTGGCCAGTGTGGCTCAGTTGGTTGGAGCATCCTCTAGACTGAAAGGTAGCTGTTTCAATTCATGATCAGGGCATATACCTACGTTGTAGGTTCAGTCCCCGGTTGAAGCATCTATGACAAAGCAACCAGTCAATGCTTCTCTCTCACACTGATGTCTCTCTCTCTCTCTCTCTCTCTCTCTCTCTCTCTCTCTCTCTCTCAGCAATGAAAAAATGCCCTTGGTTGAAGGTTAAAAAAATGAATGATATCAGACTTGGTCTGTATGAAGATCAGTCGAAAAAATTATCTAGTGTTCCATCCAGAAAGACCAAAGGGAGACATATACGAGAGAAACTAATAAACATAGACTATAC